>JAHWXV010154229.1:0-17338 GCA_024586415.1 Phrixothrix hirtus
GTCAGAAAAAAATTTAAAACATGCTTTCACCTCAGATATGGAAGTGAAACCGCATGTCCCGTGTCGATCTGATATTTGATACATCTAAAATCGCTACTAGAGTTTGGAAAAGTACCAGGGTTGGTGGTGATATTGACATAGTACGTGAAATCATGAGGGCAAAAAGAGTTTTTTCATCTCGAAGCCAATTCGACAAAAACGCAAAATAAACTAGTTCACAACGACGATTTTGCTTAATCGTAATCGTCACCTGTCAACCATCAATAAACTTTTCATTATGTTCCTTCGTTTTAATTATCTATTCACATATTGTGTACAAGCGCATTCCTTAACCAGATGTCATAATCTAAATGGGCCCAAACTATTATCAAAGTCGGTATATAAATGAAATGCGTTATCTCAGCGTAGGAGGTTGCGGTCAAATCAAGATGGTTTATAGAAACATGTCAATCAGTTAATGGTAACAATCAAGAGAGTTTCGTCGCACCAGCTCGAACGCTCACTTAATATTTAGAGGGGAAGGCAGGCTCGAAACTCATGAGCTAGAATAAGATCGCACATGTTATCATGATAGTCTTTAAATGGGAATGCGAATCGGAGGCAACAACATGCGCCATACGCAAACATTTACCTGAATTACAAAGAAACGGTACAGATAAATGGTGCTTCGGGTTCTCTAGATCCCAACTATTTACTTTTGAGTGATACAAGTGTTCGTTACAACGTTATTACAAAAACACTAATGAACATGATATGAAATGAGCCACTAACAAGCAAATGTTATTGTTTGCACCAGCTGTGTATATTTAATTTATATTTTGACCCTATTTATATATTTACGAATTTTTAATTTGCATTTTTTAATTTTGTACATTTTTCATGAACGCTTCCAAAAAGCATAGTACTTTAGTTCTTACTGAACATCGTTATACACGAACCCCCACTTTCGTTGCATTTCAAATTGCAACCGACTTCACTCTTGTCGTTGAGGTGTTAACAGTAACACCACCTCATATCGTTTCTGTCGTTTATTGTCAACAATGTCATTACAAATCAAACCCCAATTGTGTTAATTACAACATAAAATAAATCAATTTTTCGTGTCGTGTTCAATAACATAATTATTGTGCAACTTTCAACCTCCAGATATAAAACAAGACATCTGGCGTTTACAATCTACTCTTGCAGTGGCAGTAAAAATATCGTCTATCGTTCCTAGCTATCCAATACCTTAAATTCCTTTGTGTTTTCTACAACTAATTGCAAGTGAAAGAAGCCATAGATTAAGGTAAGCAAATTACGTATTTTATTTCATTGTTTGTATCTTGTTTTATATCAAATTCTAGTTATTTGCAACCAAATCTCAATTCCCTCGTAACAAGCTTTGACAAGCTTCTAATTTGCCGTGGTCCTTTGAAACCTATGAATTTTACATAACCTTTAATTTAAATTGTATATTTTTATATGTGTATATGTTATTTTGTAAATTCCACTAAATTTGCTACAAGATTAAATACTTTAATAACAGTTCCTCTTAAAATATCGTAGAGTTAAAACTTGTATAAACCCCCGCTGTAGTAAGCTTTAATGACATTTAGTTAATATGACATTATCAGGTTTACCGCATAGTTATACCGTCATTGATACTGCATTAGGTCATGCGTTAAACCACGTGAAAAGTAAACAACGCCCTTCCGATTAATTATTTACCGACACTCTTGTCGATTTCTGCATTTAATTTAAAGTTGTGAACAATATTTTTCCGAATTGATGGATGATTTGTCCATGCAGAGTACGCTTTTCTTCGGATACCCAAGTTTGGAAGTAATTAATACTGCTTTCGCTAGATATTAAGATTTTTTCAAAAAATAAACATACATTGTAATTGCCGACCAGAGTGTGAAGCATCTTCGATATCTAATTTTCCTCAAAAAATATTTGGTATACAGTTTCTAACAGATGCGTCCATTTACGGCAACTTCTCCTCAGAGTTACAAAGGTATTATACATGGAAAGAATACGTTTTTCCCTCCATGTCAAATCGATTCCTAAACAAATATCCTTATTTGGCCATAAAAATTATTATCATTAAATATACGCCGAAATATCATTTATTACATGGCTCAAATTTCCTAAAATTTGTCGTCCAACGTCATCTGTCCATCAAAAAAATATTAGTTTGTTTTTAATCATAAAAGTTTTTGTATGTGCGGCCCGCAACATCTAGAAACGTTGTAATGTTTCCCGCATACGTCATAAAGTAACGAGATAAACACGAATAAAGAATCGACACAATTCTACGCGTTTTTTACGTTAAAATTAAAAATCCGGAAGTGTAGTAATTAAGACAGTTAACTAAGAGATTTTTAAAAGGACCCTTTAAAGGTGAAATACAAGTGTGCAGGTGAAATCATTAATTTAAGACTCTTTTAAAAAGCATACCTTGGTTCATTTATTTTAAATACATTTAATAAACGAACCAAACAATCTTGTAAATATTAGAATTAATTAACACATATACAAAAGTCAAATTATTAAATATTACATATCAAATTTACTAATGCCACCGGAATCGATTAGATAAACCCAAAAGGGGCAACAAAACTTCAAATTTAATTAGACAAAGACGAATTAATTACTATATTCGCCGAATAAAGATAGACTGACTGATTTTTCATTGCAAAAGGCATTCCGTCACCGGTATTCTCTCCGGAGAACTGAATCCACTAACACATATACCTAGGCCTCGAATTGTGATGCGATACGAGCCTAACTAGCTCAATTTGGTAAATTCACCGCGTTTCGCTATAGGCAAAACAGGGTCCATCGTTTTACTCGACTGAAGTGACGATATCTAGAAAACCGATGCCACGATGTAATTGACTGATGTTACTTGTGTAACGAGTTAACTACGACGCTAAGCGACACGACGTAGCTTTATCATATGTTGTTTGTGTAAGGAGGACATTGTGCGCAACTAATCGTCTAGAGAAACAACGCTACGCTGTATTTGACCAATTGCAATCCTAGCCGCCACGACGTATTTCTATTCTATGTTGTTTGTGCAGCGAGGATATTGTACACATCCGACCGAAGAAGTTGCTTGTATTTCGGGTTAACTGCGACGCTGAGTGCCCTATTTTATAGTTCCTGTGCAGCGAGGATATTGTACGCATCCGACCAGCACCATGCCGAACTGAGTAACGAGTTCCCCACGAAGCCAAGCGTCAAAGTACACCGAGAAGACAACAAGGCCTCGAAGTTGATGGTAGAATGGGGGCGGTGCACCTAAAACATTCGTCACAGCCGTCAGTCAGATCATCGAAACCGTAAACGAACTCAAAGTCGAGTTAAGCGCCTGGACCACAATGTATTAATACTCGCTGCATCTCTACGCGACGCGTGCCAAAATTATCAGTAATCACCGACATCTTTATCTCAAAATATAAACGCCTTTGTCGACGTTTTTGTAAAATATTTCTTTTACATAATCCTGTAAATAAATCTTTTATTTTATTTGCTTGAATACATTTTATGTTAAAGGTTAAATCTTATTATTCAAATTAAGTCCCCGCTACAGTGACGACCATCCCGGATGGGATGAACAGAAGGCCTTACTAGAAGGATACTCCACCGTATCATAGGGATTACCATTATCTACCGACAACTCAGCCCTCACGACTAAGCTATCCCGGACAGAATAAACATTAAATTCTTTTCTCCTTACAAACTTAGTAGGCAAGACCGAAACATCACATGCGCCGGTAGGCGAGCTACAAACATTTTGGGTGAGCTCAGGCCCAACTGAAGTTATTGGGTACCGTAATGAAGTTTTAAAATAATCTTTGGATTACCCTATATATTGAGAACATGCGCACGGAATCAGCTATAAAATTTAAATCTAAATATGACCAAATTAGAAAGCTTAATTATTATTTTTTCATCCACTTTGCTAATAGACAGTGGCGAAACTAACCGGAAGAATTGGATTCAAGAATAGTTTCAAGTAGTCATTTAATTGATCTAGTTTGCGCAATTTTAATGCTGTTTAGTTTCTTATTTACAATAACAAATAATTCATTGCTTTAAAAAGATACGTATGCGAGCAACTTTGGTATATATGGAAAAAATCTATGCGACCACTATCCGAGTCTAGTCTTTGAATGAAGATGATTCGTTGCTATTATTAAAGTAATATTTAAACGTTCGAACGTATTTGAGGTGAACTGATGGCTACTAAAACTCATCTAGATAGGTAACCTTATTTTACAAAATCGTTTTAACAGAAGTATCTTTTCAAGTGCCATGCTGGCAAATTTTTTTTTATTCTTATTTAAGAATCTTATGCACCCCATAAGATTTTTGACTTGCCCAGTATGAAGAAATGTATATTCCATGCATTTTTATTGCCGCTCGTCATACCGTAAGTTTTCCAAGTTTTTGTGCAGTTTTCAATTCTTTTATGAACACTGATATTTTTCAAATTTTTTTTGAAAAACTAGTGGGTGGTTGTTATTACCCGTTTCGCGAAGTAAACCTTCAAAATGTTAACATTTATATTGGAATATGTTTTTCAATATTTTAGAATCCATATTTGAAAATTTGAAAAGAAGAGCACAGCTGTTTTTAAGAAAATGGGCTTCACATTTTGAACAAACTTTGTAAATATAAATGCAAAAATTGATTTTCTACTTCTTTGTAACTTTTGGCAGCGTTTTTCGAATTGTTTTTGATTTTTGAAAATAGTTCACATTACTAGGTCACTGAACCGGTCATTGCTATTGGATATGCCACTGACTCAACATGTCATTGTGATCGGCATTCGTGTTTTATAATTGGGGCGAAATTTAAATAGACGCAACCTTTTTGAATCACCTGGTAGAAGCTACTGGAAACATACAAACTGCAGTGTTGTAATAAGGCTTATTAGAGATGACATCAATAATACACTCCAATTTTAAACTAAAAATTATGAGTCTTATTTACATATACATTAAGGATCATTTTCAAATAGCTCTTCTTTGCCCTTTTACGTAAGCACCAAGGCTGATGATCTTCACATAGGGTAAGGTTGTCTACATTGCACCACTTTTCAAAAAAATGATTAAAAACTGAAAAAATGGTTTGCAGCGTATGAAAATTTTCTATTATTTTGTTTAATATATTTTTAACCAATAACATTTCTTTCGTAATTTTCACCGATTTAAAAGTTGAAAAAATCATATTTCTTTTAAACCTTTGCAAGTGGTACAATTTAGGGGACGGGTTTCCTAAATTGTACCAGGCAGTTTCCTAATATGTACCATTCGCAAAGTGTGAAAACAAAGATAAAGCAGAAAAAAATATATTTTATTATGTAAGACAACATTATTAGTGTTTAAAAAAACCTTGAAAAAATTGAACAAAATTAAACTTAACAAATGTCGCAAATATACTTGGGAGAAACAGAAGCAACACAGAATTTGTGAGACCAGTTTCGGCATTTAATGCACTGTATCATATTCTCTACGCTGCATTAATTGCACATTTGACAGTGCCACTCCTCCACGTTAATTTTAATTACGGAATCGACTATTTGGCTCCTTTAGATGATTTTTTTTCAGGCATGCCTGGTGTGCTTGGGATCGGTGAGGTTGAACAAATTCTTCTCTTTACAGAACGACGCTTATCTTAACCAGAAACATCTTTGTATGGGGTAGATGTTAAAACTTGTGATTTTTGTGCTCCTTTGGACTTACGCTTGTTTTCATCTTTGTTTACGTTATGCATAGGAATGATCTCTTCAAAAAAAACATGCAAAATTGGCGCTTGCATCTTCTTTAGAACTTCAGAAAGTGGAATCTCGTCGTCCTTGTCACTCGTATCGGAATCTTGAAGAGAACTGTTGTTACCCTCAACTACATTTGAAGATGAGACTTCCTGTAGGACATGTGAAGGTGAAAAATCAACATCGCTAAAGACAGGCCATATCCCATATTTTCTAAAGCCGTTTATGGCGTTAGCAATTGTAGCAACCTTTGAGTAGGCCTCATCAAAAATCGGTGCAACTTGGAACTGCGTTACTGCTAACCCAGAATGTCCTCTCTTCCATCTTTCAACACAGTGGTTGTAGTATCTTTCCAATGGCTTGAATACCGGTACATTGAGGGGTTGAAGTCTATGAGTGCTGTGCCCTGGTAACTGCAGCATAATAACCCCATTCTGCCTTGCTAGCTGCACAGCCTTATGATTCTTGGAGTGGGTCGTGTGCCCATCAAGAACCAGTAAAACTTTACTGTCAACAGACGGTTTAACAACATCAATAAATCACTGCAGCCACATCACAATCTGAGTTAATGTAGCCGGTGTCAGAAATGACGACCAGCCTTCTAGGAGGTGCTCCCATTCCAAGCTCAGGCTTCATCCTTTTTCTTTTAAAAATTATCATTGGAGCAACATACTGCCCAAATGCGCTAGTACAGATAACCATAGTTATATTTATCCCTCTTTCATCGCTGGCTATTGTTACTATTTGATGTTTTCCTTTTCTGTCGAGAATTTTTGGCATTTTTTTTGCACTATGGAAAACCCACTTTCATCAACATTAAAAAGTTTAGTTGCATCCAAACGGTTCTCAGCTTGTTCTAAAAGGTTAAAAAATCCGGATACATTTTCTCGATTAAATCCCTTGGAACGGGCCAAAGGCGTGGCTTTCGGCTGCCTTAAAGAGATATTTGACTGCCTCTTCATGAATTGGTAGAACCATTTTTCGCCTGCCATTCGGGCATTTCTATTAAAATTGTGTTTAATGTTATTTTGCTCGGCGAAGTCAAAAGCAGTTTTACAGATATCTCTAATTGTCACGCCATAAAAGCACTCTTCCAGTTTTAATATTTGATCCTCAAGCTGCTTTTCAATCTTAGTACGAAAAACTGGAGATCGACTTAACGTTTTTATGCCTTCTTTAGCTGTAATATTGGAAGAAGCTAAATGTCTTTTAAAGGTAGACTTGGGGACATTGAACATCGAACAGATCTCAAATTTCCCTGTTCTGAATTTTATTAACGCCTCTTTTATCTCCGTTTCTGACCACTGGCCATATTTCATACCCTTTCGGCTCCTTCTAAAAAAGAAAATGAAAGTTTCTTAAATTGTACCGATCCAAATTAGGAAACCCACAATTTTCTATTTACGAAATAGTCGTCAAAAAATGAGGTTAACTCTAACATCAATAGTCCCAAATGCGCTCAAATGATTAATTATTAAGTGAAAATAGCCAATACTTCCCCAAAAAACTTACGTTTCATTTAGAGCTTAGGAAAAAACATGTAAAACTTACATCAATTAAATAGTAAACATGCAACTTGAATTTTCACAACTAATAACATTACTACAAAGGTAATTGTTTGCATGTACGCTCTATAATGATTGAACTCTCATCTCTAGGGACTAGATGGCGCTACGCACTTTAGTTCTTTAAAATATTAAGGTGGTACAATTTAGGAGCCGGTACAAATTAGGATACTTGCCCTTATAAAAACTTTAATGTTTATCTTTCAATTATTTCAATACATTCAAATACAATCTACAAAAAATGATTAAGTTCGAAATGATTTAGAACGTATTGTACTAACCGAAAGCAAAAACATAAATGTCTTCAACCTTATTTCTACATATAATCAGCAAAGAAGACCTATTTGAAAATAATCCTTAATGTATCTGTAAATAAGGTATAATTTTCAACTTTAAATGTTTCAGTTTAAAATTAGCGAGTTTTATTGAGAAATGCAATTTTAATAAAGACTGTTTTACAGTTCATATTACAGCAATATTACGATAAACATGGAGTTACAAATTGCAACAATCGAACTGAATTAATATAGCACATGATTTCGGTAAAAATTCTTCATTATAAAGCGGCGTTAAATGTGTATATAGGTGAACAGATTTACCGGCTGCAAAGAATCGACCTACACATTGGGTTTCAATGAAAAGAAAGCGATACACATAATATTTTCATGCGTGACTGGGCAATTTACACATTACTAACAGTCACATACCCTAAATGTTACGTATATTGTCACTTTCTAGCTGCAGTAAATTACTTTCGAATTCTTTCTTACTCATTGAAAATGTGCAGGTGAATTCTTTACAATCGATATACATTTGAAAATAGTCGAGTGGTGTGTTGAGCGACCACAACTGTTGAATAAATAAGGTTTAATACTTTGTTATGATTAGTAATAGGTGAGCGCTTTTTAACACGCATATTAAGCAAAACTATATCTAATGTAAGGAACGTTCGAGTTCAGCAAATGCACACATTGTTTTCTGAGAAAATAACAGATCTCAAAAAACACTAAATTTTAGGCGTATGACCTCCGTCATATTGTAACAAAGTGGCAGCCACCTCAAGATTATGTGAACATAATTTTTGTACAAAATCTAGTGGGAAAAATGTCAAACAAAGTCAATTTTTCGAGATTATCCGTAATGAAATTATTTCTGAATCAGACGTAACAAAGCATGTATAAATTTTGTTTCAACTATTATTAAATAATGACATCAGTAAATGCGAATATATAAAAATAACCATTGTGTTGCCTTATTTAAATGTTGCCGCGCTTAAATTAACATTTAGGCCGGCATTATCCGCGTTAATTAACATTTGATTGTGTGATTCTATTGTTGACTGTTAAAAATGAATACAATGGATTAAATGCATTAAATTGTAATAAATGACATTTAGATCATCTATTATTTAACGCGGACAATTATAATGGAAGTTATTTTCTTTTCAGTTTCAAATTACAAAAATGTTTGAAATTGATAAATACAAAAGCAGTCAAAAAGGTCATTGGTTAGAAATACAACTATTAAAAAACGACGACTGAAAAAGTTGAAATCTGAAACCACATTAAAAAAATAATCCCTTTAAGAATTTCTATTTTTTATAAGAATGCAAGTATTGAGATGTTAATTTGCTTTTTAGAATTCTTTTATAACCAAGTTCATTGTTGGTGGAAAGGGGCGAATTTACAAGCTCATGTCAATTATTTTTAGTACCGTGGTTTTAGATAACTTTTAAATAAATTTACAGTTCTGTAGCAAGATCAAACTTTGTTTTAAATTCCAACACTGTTTCCATCACATCCAATTTCAGCAATACCAACCTTGGGTATTTATAAAACTCTTATAGCGAGTTCGACTTACCGCACTGCACGGGTGTGTTGCACATTAACTACTTTCTATTCATAAAATATAATATAAAAACTAAGAAAGCTACAAAATATTGTACGTTTTTTGTAAAAGGAAAACTACTGATGTGCACTGCACTGGTTAATGCAGCAAGTTGAATTCGCTATTTAATCATTGTTTTTTAAGATCTTTTAAATAAGCCAAAAAAATTACTTTGCTAATTGGTAATTATTTTTAACTAAAACTACAGGATGTAGTTTATTTCAAAATGTACTAGTGGGAACCCTGTGGAAAATCCTTGAAAATGATTAGTGTTTCATTTAAAAATTGATATTAACTAGTGATATCACAAAAACTTATTTTATACTGAGTCTATTGGTGATTTACATCACCGGTGGTGGCACCACTATCAACATCAAAATGGCCGTTAATGGACGTATATTTCGTATAAATTTAATTTTTCTTGATTTTTTAATCTCTTATTTGATAAAACGTTATTGAAAGTAACATTTCAACAGTTACAATAAGATTATTACAAAAAAAAGCACTGAAGAAATAGTAAAACTGCGAACTATACGTCCTTCAATAGTTTTAAATACAATCATGAAGTGGTGCTTCACTAAATGTAAATCGTCAATTGCAGAATAGCTGCAAAGATAAATATTTTCGATAAAAATAGGTCGATAATTTAGAGTTTTTTAAACATATCACTGCATTTTAAAATAGTTTAGTTTAAAGATAGCAAATTTTACCTATTTTTTGAAGTTAAGGTTCTAAAACTTAGGGTATTTTCATAGATAAGCACGAATTTGAAATGGTCTACATTAATCACAACTGTCAAAAGAATGTCTCTTACAAGGATTACGAAGTTTTAAATTGCAAAATACACGGCGTCAAAAATTTAACATTTTTTATACAAAAATCAACAAAGGCGTATTAAAGTAGCGTATTGAAGCAAAAAAGTAGCAAGTATTTCCAAACTTTAAAATATCGATTGTTAAAGTTGAGAAATTATGCGGGCGCACAACAGCACTATTTTATAATTCAACCCTAAATCTGCGTCTAACCTAGTTCAGATCGCCATCTCGTCCATCGACGTTTCCGCTTTGCCTATCATTTTTCAAATAGAATGTACGCTTTCGAAAAGAAAATGTTTTTTTATTGCGACCCTTAAGCCTAGTTCATATAAGAACGAAATTCGTAATTTTATTCCGAATTCGGAATCGGAAAATATTTCTAGAATAATCAGTTCACGTAGAACCGAAATTGAATCGTAACTAATAGAGTATTTTGTGTTACCATGATTTTTACTTGTATAAATCTTTATGTGTTTAAACCATAGATGTTTACTTGAAACGAGTTTAATCTCTATATTGGTATTGAACTTTGTATTTATTCATCATTTTCTACCTGCTTTGCATTAAGTGTGTATTAATATTAAGTTAGCTTAATTTTAAAATATAATTAAAATATTCCGACTCTATAGTTGTCGACATTTTAAATTTATAATTAATATCAGATTGTTAGCTTAGATTTCCAATCGAAATTCGCAAAAAGTTCAAATATTTTCAACTTTTTCCGATTTTCCGTTCCGATTGTCTTTTTGCAATTAAATTGCGAATTTCGTTCTTATATGAACTAGGTTTTAATCTGTTTTAAGTTTCACCTGATTGCCATCTTTACACTGACAGGTACTAAAATCCTTAACTTGTATTAAATCGCAATTAAAAACAGATTGAACGCCCTGAGTGATACCGACAACGAAAATAATGACGGAGCAATACCAACTACGTCGAAAATCAACCCGTTATTCTAGAAAAGATGGGCCGTAATTTCCGGCGAAAACGTACTAACTAGCTGTAACTAAAGCGAAGGACTTAGCGGACAGCATAAGTATTCAATTCGCGACCAAGGCATCGCGGTATTACTAATTTTTTAACAGCGAAAAGCTTTAGGCGGACAAATTGTTACGTGCAGTGATTTTCGGTATTCCCGAAGACATTCCAACGAGGAAGCCAAAGACGACTCGGCGAGTCATACAAAAACCGATCCCAACCGATGCCTGATTCCGCTAGCGTACGTCGAACCAACAAGAACCACTTCATCAAGCAAATATATAATCTACGAACGTTACAATTTTCCATCAATGTAGAATCACCGAAAAAGAAAACCGCCGTAAAGCAGTTGTGTTTTCTATGTTATGGAATACCAAGGATTTATATTCTCTTGCTTCCGTCGTAATAAATCTCTGACTGGGTTTCGTGTGGCTGCGGCTGCAGCTTCCCTCGGGGGGATTTGTCAATAGTTTATGGTTTTTGTTGTTTTTTACCGAAAATTTGTAAGATTTCCGACAGGCGAATTAGAAGTTGACAAATCCCCTCGTTGAGATTTGCGGTATTTTTTAAGGTCTCCATTATTAGAGTGCCTGCGCATACTAGTTGATCCAGGCTGAATGAATATTGTTGGTCTTTTGTAGCTTCTTTTTGGGCTCCCGTCGTGCTGGTAGCTCTTCTTGTTTGACTTGTCACCTGGGCGTATGAAATGTTCTCTCTCACTTCTGAGCGTCGTGGTTCCATTTGTTCACGTCTTTGTCTTGGGTAACGAAGGCAGCCTTTGTAGTTCGCTGTATGCTCGCCCCCACAGTTTGCACATCTGGGAGCTGATTGTCGGTCCTTTTCGCAATTTTCGGCCTGGTGATTGCAACCGCATTTCACGCAGCGCGGAATTGCGCGGCAGCATCTCTGGGTATGCCCCCAGCTCTGACAACGGTGGCACTGCACAGCGCCCCGCTTTCCTTGTCTCGGCGCTTCGATCTTGATTGACAACGAGAATAGATTTGTTAATCTGTAGATGCTTTCCCCGGCCTCGTTTCGGGAAAGCTCAAGGTAATTCAGTGGCATGGGAATTTTCTCCCCGCCTTTCCTCATCCTACGTGATGAGAGGACCGGGAAGTTTAGACCTCCACAGTCCGGTATTTATTCAGGGAGGCCTCTTACCACCACCCTCAGGGGTTTATCTTGCGGTAGCAAGAATGTGTGATACGGCAATTGCCGTTCATCGAATATTTTCGTTATGCCTCTGAAGGAGGCTTCGTCAGCTGCCTGAATGTTTATGCCCAGGGCGGTGTTTTTCTCTGCGGTGATTTGCAGCCCTTTTTCGCTCAGTTCTTGCGCCAGCTTGGCCCAGTTCCCCTTACTACGCAGTACTACTTGCGGTGGTCGATTTTGTGGTCTTCTTCTCATGGGTGCTTGTTCCATAGCTTCTTCTTCGCCTGCTTCGGTGTTTGATAGCGCGTGGAATTTATTTTGGAGCTGTATTTTATGGGCTGGTCCTGCGTCCCCCTTGTCTGACGGCGTCTTCCTCTTTTTGGATTTTTTCACCTTCGTGAAACCATCTTGCTCTTGCATATCACTAACTTCCATGTCAGTGTCGGAGTCGGTTAATTTTTCTGCAGCTTGTAATGATTTGGCCACGTCGCTTCTTACTGGCTGACTGCGCGCACTGGTAGACGCGCTTTCCTCTGGTTTACTTGCATTGGTACTCGCGGTCGTAATCCTACTTGATGCGGCTGGTTTTGGTGGCGTGTTGATGCATTTGCTTGGTTGTGCTGTTTTACTAACCGTTTCCCTCATGTATGAGTGTTTATTGACTGCGCCAGCACTTTGCGCTTTTATTTGCGAATTATAGAATTCCTTAGTGGCCTCTATAACTACTCTGTCGACGCTCATTTCTATGTTTTTAAGGTTGTTGATTGTTGCAATTATGCTGTCTGGGAAGTTCTTTACGATTTCTTCCGCTTCTCGTTGATTTTCCGCCCGTACAGCCGCCACTGGTTGGCGTAGAACACTCTCGATTCGGTCGTACATTTCTGATTTTTTAAATTAACAATTTATTTAATTTCGCAAATTTAAGGTATTTGTACTATACCAGACCCACCTTTACATATGTAAAAGGGGCCTAAGGTATAGTACAATTGAATTCTGAGAGCAACTGACAAACACGTGCAGACATTGTGGATGCTAGCGCACCACTCACTCTGCTCCTATCCTGATGGAACTCACTATCCCCGCCGTAAAACTAACGAAATATCAGTCTTATGCGCAAATTGTAAAGGACCGCACACCGCCCACTATACAAAGTCTACCCAAATTATCCTAAATGTGCGCAACGACAAAAAGCGAAAATCATCACCTATGCCTATGTCTTTTTCTCCATCCACTTCCTGTTTCTCATCTACTTTTCTCATAAATACAATTGTAAACTTATTTACAAGAATTGATTTCGCCAAAATAAGGTAACTAATCATAAAAAATCCAGTGGCGTAATAGTGGTCTGTTATCATGCCCACCCAGAATCCTCTCCTTTTCCCAAAACGTCGATAGGTAATCGAAGAAAGCCGTCATCATACAAGTTGTCTTTTGGAATGCCACCGCCATCGCCCGATAAAAGGGCGAAGTTCTTGACTTCTCATATATCAAAAACGTCATTGTACTATTAATAAACGGAATATAATTAAAGCCTGCAGACTATTCTGCACTTCTAAACTGTATCACTTACAGGGACGACAGATGAAATAGACTCAAAGGCTCAAGCGTCACAAATTGAGACGATACACCAATGAAACTCGTTCAAAATTTAAACCATATATATCCAGCTCGATACAGTCTCATCGCAAACAAATCGGCAAATCACTTCACACGATACTAACTCGGCCGCTGCCACTCGACGCGTGGACTGTCGTAATATGAGGTGCGTCCGGAAACAAAAATTACAACAGCCATTATTCAGTGAGAAAAGCTTTATTACAACTATAGATTACTTCAATTTTCAGAGTGGTACAGTGGTTACTTTAGACCTAATGCCACCATTGTCCAAACACTTGTTAATCCTAGGTAAGAGCTTCTGTATCCCAGTCATAGAATTCCCCTGCCTGGTCCTGAAACCACATTGTCATTGTATTCTTGATCTCTTCATCAATTCAGGAGTATGATGATAATTCCAGGTTTCATCACCCGTCACAATATAACCCAAAAACACATTACTGTCGCGTTCGTAGCACATGAAGAAGTCGAATGCGAAGCCCATCCGTTTCCTTATGTGTTCTTCGGTTAGCATTTTGGGTATCCAGTATGCACACAATTTGCGGTACCCTCAGAGCTTCATGCAGCGTGATCTTCGACACTTTAGGAATAACTTGATAACATCGCGCGCTTCAGATTTAGTGGGATCGGTAATTACCGCAGCCATTGCACGCCTTATTTCTCGTACGAGAGCTCACGAAGCACTAGAGAAGCGGAAGGCTAAAGTTCACGCCAGTATTGCCAAATCACGCGCAAAAATGTTATTACTCCGCCTACGGTGGTTGTAACCTTAATTTCTTCACACGCCTCGTACTTAAAAATGCCGGACAGTCATCAGCTGATAAACTTGAGTGAATTAAATTTCTACCACAACCCAATTTTTATGAACCTAGAATTACCGCCGTAAACATACAAAAATGTCGACGACACCATGGGTAACGTTCAAAAAGATCACGTTCATTTAAACATGGAAAACATTCTACAAATACGAATGTTAGACCTCGAAAAAGCTGTTGCGTGACTGACAAACAACATTTAAAAACGAAATACACTACCACAAGGGAAAGAAAAACAGTGAAAGTCGTACGGTCCAAGGTAGGCTGGTAAATAAATTCACAACATATTAATAGCACAAAGTAGATGATCTCGTAATTCAGAAGCCACTTTGGAATTCCAAAATTCCAACGTTCAATAACATACTGTGGAAAATTGCCAAAAAAATACAGCAAAGACCAAGAAAACAAAATATCCCAACTGCCTATTCAAACGGCAAGGCTTAGAATTTGTCAACAATATTGACAAATTCGTAAAAGAAGAACTTGTAGCACTCGTCTTAGAAACAATCACCCTGACAACACCTGTCTAAATGCAAGACTTAATAAAAACGTTAAAATCAAAAAAGGTACCAGATTCTGGCGGAATCCAGGCCGATTCCCTAAAACAGTTGCCAAAAAAAAACGGGACCCCCTACCTTCACAATAATCACACATTTACAACAAAACGAAAAAAAGTTGAAGTGATTATTATCGCGAAAATGGGAAATCCCAAGACGTAGTCGCAAACCGACAGACCTATCAGTCTTCTGTCACTAACGAGCAAGATTTCCAGACGCCATACTCAACATCTAAAAAAAATTCGAAAACCGCCACATATCAGAACAACGTGGTTTTAGAAAAGACTATTCGAAGACCCACCAAGTGGTCCGAACAACAGAACATATCACTGTGTCCTTAATAATAACAATTCGACGATTGCTGTGTTCTTGGATACATCCAAGTGATTTGACAGTTCATCGCGAAGGACTGCTTTTCAAAATCTGACATTAAACACGATAGCACAATTAGCTAAAGTTATCGAGCTCGCAATCCTCTTAACAGCCATGTCCTGCAAGTTTTTTCGTTATCGAAACGATGATTAATGACATGCTTCATCACAAATTGGCAAGCCAGTTTTCGCAGATATAAACGGCCAAACAATGTATGGTTCCAGATGTCCTAAGTGACGTGTTAGCACCTTTTCCAAGTCTTCATCAAATGTATTCCGAAACCAATCAAGTCCCTTCTTCGATCCAATTACCGCTTTGTTTTAGGTTTGAGGTGTGCGTGAGGTTACCTAGGGTGTTATAAACTTTAGACGCCGATAAACATCCAGTTCTTTCATCTTGTTCAGCCGCAAAAGCTCCTTGTATGTCACTGCCTTACAACGACGACATTTACACATGGCTACAAAGAAAAATAAAAATAAAACGTACATTTTGGAATGACATTGTTCGTTACTTGCCCTAATTCAGGGTTAGAGAATTAATAATTGAGTTTTATTAGACGTGAGCCGTTACGCCTTTATTAATCCTTCCCAAGCCCGAACAATTCTTTTTAATTTATTAATCTTTATATTACGATCAATTACCTCGTAATTTATTAATTGAAATATTTATTTCGTCGTGAGCCAAATTACCTTAACGCAGTTTTAATAAACAAACCAAATTAAATTTTTAATGTCTATAATAAAAAAAACATTTAAATAGAAATTTTACAAAACAATTTAAATTTAAAAAGCATATAAAGTTGTAAAATATATAAATTAGAAGTGAATTAGCTAAGATTAACGAACCTAAATTATTTACAGTTACGATAATTTTGAATAGAAATTCGTTGTACGGGTTACGTTCTACAAATGCGATTGATGATTTTCAATGTTAAATAGGTAATTAGCCTCTACAAGGAATTTCTATTTATAAAGTTTTTATTCATAATTTAGCCATAAATGTATAACATTTTATTTACGGTTACCCTTAATTCGCAAACTAATTAGTGAACGTTTATTAACAACAAAAGAATGTAACACTTCTAAAGGATTACGATTCTTGCCCTATGTGCAATTCTTTCTCCTTAACTTTATTTATGTACTGTTATATTTAGTACAATGAACCAACTTGTGATTAATTTGAATTAAGGATTTATTTCTTCAAATTTCTGAGTAATAACTGGTATCCTCAGTATTTCTTTTTATAATCAACTTGTGACTATTTTGATTATTGTTTCAATTCAACTGGTGAGATTGATAACTGACTTTTAACTTCCTCAGATATTTTATTAATTGCAATAGTGGACTGAACCTTAATTTGATAGTACCTTGGTATGTGAATTTGAAGTTTTCTGGTCACCAACACTTTATTCACTACTTAACACTTCACTTAAGAATAGTTTGACTTCTTCCAGCGAGATGCAGGAACAGACAGCCATTGTTGCTGCGTTTTGCCTCCCGTGTTAACTCTTGTTACATGGTAGGGATTCTTCTACCACCCTTATGACGTAGATCTGGTCTTTGTTCGTTGTTTCTTTGTCAAGAAAACGTCATTCTTCTAGAATACTCAGTTCTTTGTGGTTTTTCGGAAATATTAAAATTATAGCTTAGGCTTACGATCTTATCTAAAGCAGTATTATACATATGAATAGATGTTTTTCTAAAACTAGCTTATAATAATCTTGAGTGAATCATAACATAATGATTTCACTTGAGATTTTTATGTTGTAAACGTTTTAATTTAAATTAATTTGAAGTTTAATTCATTTGAATTAAGA
>JAHWXV010154238.1:0-17812 GCA_024586415.1 Phrixothrix hirtus
TTAGCGTGCTATAAAGTGCTTCTTTAGGTGGAAGAGCGGTCTCTTCAAACTTTTGCCAGTCATCCAGATATTCATACGGGAAATACGCTTTTACGATAAAAGACATAATTAATCTTTGTGTTCAGTTTCAAACTGTATCGTTAAAATTTCAAAGTTTAATGGGAAGGATATATACGATGCGAGTTTCCCTATAGCTATATTTAAAAATTTGAAGGAGTCTAAGAACCTGTAGTTAATATTCGTTCCGTTGGCAATCATTTTAGGGAAATAAACGTAATTTTTTTTGTTTTTAGGTAGCAACGAAATAGAACCGTGAATGCATTTGAGTACTAGTTTAATTAAAAGGTGACTGTCGTAACCAGATAAGTTATGAAACATTACGGGGATTATGGGTTTCAGTTTAAAATTAAGATTGCAAGACTGGTGACTAGGTTCTCTGAATTCGCCATTTAAATGCGAGTGATCCCTCACTTTTACAAAAGCGGATGTGAATGGCTTTTCGCAGGTGTGCCAAGTCGTAGCGTTATCAAATTCAAATTTTTGCATTGCCGATAAAGTCTCCATGGGTACGTTTATTTCGCCGTTGAATTACTTAGCATGATTAATCGAAATGGTGTTTAGTTCATTAGCAAACCACATCACCTCGGTATTGTTTATAGACAGATAAGTTCACGTTAAATTTACAATGCAAGTAATATCCAGCGCTGCAGAGTTGATCTTCCTGAATTTTATTTAGCGTACCTTTACCCCTATAAGTATTTTTATAGATTTTTTATGTAAACATTCAAAATCTGTGTAAATTACAAATGGAGGGAATTTTTTATGTTGAACGGTGGTAAACTGAGTAAACTCTCTCTCTCCTTTGGCATAATTACTTAGCAGTTGAATTTGAAACCACATAATCTCGAACATGATCCTCTAGAGCACATTGCTTTTGAGAATAGCGAAGACACCGTTCACAAATAGATACCATCGATTTATGCTTAGTTAACTAATTACAAACTAACCTAGATAAATTCTTTATCCACACGTAATGGAATTTTCGCGTTGATTTCTGCTTACTTTCAAGTTCACGCATATCCTCATCCTCAGACTCGCTGTCTATAGCGCAATCAGACATTGACTTATCTTCAACGTACTATCTAAAATCTACAATATTGAATTAAAAGCAAGTTGACGTGATTATTTTTTCTTTCGCCACTCCTCAAATACATAGGAGAAATTTTATATTCAACATTTATCGAACTCAAATCGTATATATTTAACGAAATTGTTTGATTTAACTGTAGAAATTTCTTAAACTGATTGTAATTAAGAGACATTGGGAGGTTAATATCCTCCAAATTTAAAACGCTCGTAAAATGAGGATAACTACTTGTACAATTGATGTTGTAGATTCGTTATATAACGCGGCCACGATTGACCACGCGAAATAGAATGGGCCTTCATTATGAACGCTAACACATGCTTTTTTAGCTTTTATTTGAGAATTTAATAAAGGACCCGCCCCCGCTTTATTGCGATATTTTGTTAAATATATGTTCACAATAATTAATGTTTACGCTTAAGGTTTCAATTTTAGTTAAAGTGTAGCCACTATCACGTTGTTCCAATTCTGAAAGTTGGTTTTCAATACTATCGACTATATTTAACATGTACTAAGTTTTAAGCGATTTCTTATCGATTATATCGCGGGTGGATAGTTAATAACTTTTATTGGCAAAAGTAAGCGTTTCATATCTTAAATTTTCAGTTTCATTACTATCCGATTGAGGTATATTTTTTTCAAATTCATACGCAGAAACCATGTTTATTTTAAATATGCAGTCGTGTTTTTTAGATATCACACGCATTCTAGCTTGAAATATATAGAATGCATCTTTGAAAAACACATTTACCCATTTATGTTGTAAATTGACTATGATTGTAGGTAAAATTATTTTCTTAAATGCACTTTGTATAATTTCCCATCTAACCCGTTCAGATAGTTTATTAGAAAATTCCACACGGTTGTTATTTTTATTACGCTTCTTATACTCAACGCCTCGCCCAATGCTCGGTTTTGTTTTCTTACATATATTATACATATGCAATTTAATTGAATGCGTCAGTGTTTGAAATAACATTTTATATTGCTGAAGATTACCCAAAATATTTTCTAAATGTCTTTTCTGACCGACCTAAATGATTCCTTTAACGTTCACCGGGTTTGTACCCTCATTGTTAAATCGTCTTTTAGTGATAAAAATACTGCGTCGAATAAGTTTCAATAACTTTTTTACTTCAAATTTTAATTTATTACATCTTTCAATATTAAAGGAATGCGAAACCTGTTCAAATTTCTGATTTATAATTCTATAAATACGCTTAATTGTTAATATACTTGACTTATCAATACGCTTAAGTTCTATATCTACCTTTAACTACTTATCCATGATACTTGAAAAATTAAATCATAAACTTTAACTGTTTCAATGTTACAAAATGCTACGTTTTGAATCAATTTCTACAGTAAAATTGCTAGTAATGTAATAACGCTAATTACTGCGTAAATTTCTAACACTAAATTACGAAAAACATTAATTACCTTAATTTAAAAAATGGTTTCTTGTGGATTGTTGCAACATGGTTAGCAAACGAAAGCTGCTGTTGTTTTATAAACACATTTGGAATGTTTACAAACACACACGCACATACACATACATACAATCGTTAAAATTCTCCATATGCTAATTACATCTGAAGTTAATCCAGGTTTGCTTTCCCAAAATTAATCATTTGCATTGGAAAGATCCTACCCGAAATCTATTTCATACCATTAAATTGAATATATGAGATTTGCAATTCATTTTTGTTTTCAAGTTCATTTGATATTTTTCCTTCGTTTGTTGTAGAATTTCATCAGTTATTTTTGCGCTGATCCGGTCTTTTAAAAATACAACATTATTCTTAAGTTCCACGAGAACTTTACGGGCATTAAATCTAGTAGAAGCAAGTCCAATTCCATATAATTGATATTTTGATTCAATCTGCAACTCGGAAATTTTTAATTGGGCTTTTGAACCATATTCGTCGTTATTGCATAATTGATTTAACTTAGACGCAGTTGATTAATTCAGTTTTTCTTTCTTTCTTTGAAAGGTCACTTTTAGATATCCTCAAACAACAATACAGTTGATTACGATATTTATTTCGTTAAATTTTTAATAACGGTACAAGTAAACACCGCACACAAACGCCAACGGTAACGTTATAGTAAAGAACAACGAACAATTTAACCCGCGATATTAATAATTATTTTGGAAACTGCAAATTACTAGTTACATTTTCCTCATTCGTTGAGATTTATATAGCATACACCAGTCACGTGATTATCCCACTCTTGTTTTTCAAATAAACCCTTCCATATCTATTTTTCATGCAATTAACGTTTAACTATCGGTGAAGGGTTATTGTTTAATTTGCATATCATTCATATTGTAACATGCTTTGTTTGTACATTTTTTAAAAGACAACTTTCGAAGCACCTCTAACTTTTCTCGAAATGATATAGTTAGATATAATTAAAATTTATAACAGAATGTAATTTTTGCAAATATTTTTTACTATATTTTAAAATGCAATAATCTTCCCATGTGTGTACAATATTTTGAAAGGTTACGTTTCAATTCGATTATGTTTAAGTGATAACTAAGAGTATTACCTTCTAAGTTATACATTTTTAGAGTTAACTAACGTTTAACTAAAAGTAGAAGGGCTATTGTTTAATTTACATATTATTCATATTGTAACATGTTTTGATTATAAATTTCGTAAAAGATAACTTTCGAAGCAACTCTGTCTTTTCTCGAAATGATATAGTTAAATATAATTAAGATATATAACGAAATGTAAATTTGCGAATATTTTTTACTATTTCTTAAAATGTAATAATCTTTCGGTGTTTGTAGAATATTTTGAAAAGTTACGTTCAATTCAATTAATTTTAAATGATAACTAAGAATATTACATTTTTCAATATACATTCTCTCTTTCTAGATCAGGCGGGCCATACCACTGATTGTTATCTGTATATTGTTGCCTACTACTCTATACTAGATTTACCTACCAATCCCTTACAGCAAGAGTTTACAATATTTAGTTTTTATACTACCTTCTTTAAAATATTACATAGGGTAAAAATTCAACTCATATCTTTCAAGACAAAGGCAGTTACAATAAATTTTTAAAACACATAAAGAAACAGTTTGAATCTTTTTTCTATGTATATCCGTACTTTCCCACAGATAGAGACAATTTGTGAGTCTTTATTGATAAACCTACAACATCGCAAGTTAACTACCTTCTTTGGCAATATAACGGTTAATAATTTTAGGGGCATCATTTTACGCTAGAATTTCACGGTGACCCTAGCAATTCCCAAGCGATCGATTTAATCTTTCTTCGATTTATTGGCCCCCATCCAAATTATTATACATATTTTTGTTTAGATATTCATCACCACATATTGTTAACCACAGAGGGCTTGACATCCGTATTTATTTGTTTATATAGACTCCCATTGCTTTTTACAACAGTTACCCAATTTTACATCTCAGATTTATTTCAAATATTTAAATTATTATTATACATATATTCGCTTTATAATTTTTTTACTCGCAAAATCAATTTTTAAATTTATATATCGATCTAATTTAAATTCAAAGCGTATACATTATTTAAATAGATGCAGCTATATAACAGCTATCGGTAAATTGACCTAGTTCACATCTACTAATAATTTTTTACATATATACCAAGCTTCTCAGTTACACGAGCCATTATTCACACGAGTTATTAAAATAACACAATCAATAAAAGCGAGAATAATTTATTTTAATCGTAACTTTGCTCAATTGCTCAATTTCAAGGTTCAGATTCATTCCAAATATGTAAATTATTATACATATTCACTTTAAAATTTATTTTAGTTGCAAAATCAATTTTTAAATTTATATGGCAATTTCATTTTAAATTCAAAGCGTTTACGTTATTATTAATTAAATATCCGCAGCTATATAACCAAATATCGGTAAATTCGCCTCGTGAACATCAAATAATAATTGCTTACATATATATTAAGCGTCACAGTTACACGGGTTATTATTTACATGAGTTATAATACGTTAATTAAAAGTGAGTATAATTCAGTTCAATCGGAACTTTAAATTTTAAAACTTCTAGCAGCTAACCATTTTAAGGTTACATCTGTTCTAATTTTAAATTTATATGACATCTGTAGGACGCGCACTGTCAGATTTCTGCATTATTACGCAATTCTTAAATTTATATATCCATCTAATTTTAAATTTATACTTTTCAAATTCTCGGTTTATGACTTCATAAATTGTTAATTAATTAATTAATTGTTATAATAATTTAAAATTGCTAGATTATTATACAATTCTTAAATTTATATAACTATCTAATTTTAAATTTATGTGACATCTCTAAGACGCGTACTGACAAATTTCTTTTAAATTTATATGACATCTGTAAAAATGCATCGCCATAAAACACATTAACCTTCACATTTGTATTGTATTTTTATCACGCATAAAATAACTCACCCTTCGCATTAAATTTATAACGTCTGCATTTTATCAGCCACAAATTTCTTCAGCTGGAAACTGGGAGGCTTCTGTGGAAATTTCATCGTCTGGAAACTTTGGGGTTTCTGTGACAATTTTAAAATTGTCTCTGAAATCCCTCTTAATATGTACTTCGGTTCTGTCATGGGAATTATTGAGGTAATCAGGAGAAAAGGAAGGGAAGAACGTATTCTTAAATTGTGATCTTGGCAAAGATGTGCATTGTATCCGGATAGATGATAAAAGCACAAGATTTTGGTATATCGTGTGTAACAAATTTATTTGTCACCAAACAGTAAAGATATTGTGGAGACTATGCGTTATTTTTAGGCTCTAAATATTTTTATAATAGATTTAAGCTGATACTAATATTTTGTAAAGAATTAGGTATTATAACCAATATACGATTATTATACAAGGGTGTTCCAGGCCCCTTCTACAGGGATTTCATTTTAAAAATATGTAAATTTAAAAAATTTGCTCGAACATTTTCTCGCTAAAAGCAGTACGTTTAATCGAATCATGATGTTTTCCACTTCAACTTTAAACTGCAAAGGTAATAATAAAGCGAAATTTCCATTATTATGGAACCTACCTTTTTCTATTACAGATTCAATTTGCAAGTCGAAAAATACGAAACCTTTGTATGAAACATTTTTACCAAGAAATTCTCCATTACTCTGATAATTGCATTTGAACATAACAAAAATTACATTAAGTTTTTAACGCTATCCTAAAGTTAGGAACATATAATTTACCTCTTTGTTAAAATAAGTCATGGCGAAGTTTGATATCTTGATTGAAAGTATGAATTGACTTTTTAGCGAGACGTTACATAAAATTTTGTTAAAACTACGTATGTGTATAAGTTTGTTTCGTTTCATTTAATGTTAATAGCACCCGATGCACTTCCATCGTAATCAAGATATTACTTAGGTAATACTTGGTCAACAGGATGCATTCATTTTTTAATGCCATGTCTCAGTTTAACGAAAGTGTATGTGGCATGCTTCTAATAGGTGAGTGTAGAGGAACTTTCATCTATGTAGAAAGCTTTACCCAAATATGACGCTACATTTGCGAAATGCTTTTTTATGCCTGACTAATAGAATAAAGATTGAAGGTGTTGTTCAATCACATCAGAGTAAAATAAAGAAATTAGCATTGCAGTTGAGGAGGAGGTACTGGTAGACATCATTGCTTTAGTCTAAATTGGACTGTAACGATCGATTTTGGTGTTAGTCTTCCATCAATATGCCGCATTTTGAGAGAGCATCACTTTCACTTAAACAGGATAAGTGTACATCAAAGGTTGACTGAAAATTACCATGAGAAACGACTCTAATTTTACAATTAGATAAGAGAACAACCAAACGAATTTTATAGAAATGTTCTCTTTCTAATGAATTTGCGTTCAAGCGTCGGTGATCAGTCAATACCTGTAATTGTCATTATTGGTCACAAGTTAACCTATACTGGTTACGAGATATCGAACACGAACACATTTGGAAAGTTATTGTTTGGTATGGAATCATTGGAAGTAAAATAGTTAGTCCTACTTTTTTTTGGAAGGAAATTTAACTGGTTATAGAAATACTGTTTTGTTGCAGAGAGAACTGCTAGATTTGATGGTAGAATTCCCAATACAGTTAAGTCTAGACATATGGTCTCAGTAATATAGAAATCACTCGCACACATCAAAAGTGGCTCTTGCTACATTAAATAACTAGATTCTTCATAAATAGATAAGAAAATTATGTCCTATTAATTTTACACCTATGTCGCCGGACCTAATTATTCTTGATTATTTCTTGTTGACAGGGATAAAAAATTTAGTTTACAGTAGACATGCAACCACGATGACAATATATACGGGATAACTGAGGCAATTCAATCCTTGAATGGCGCTAATATTTCGCGGGCCATCAATTCTTTCTATCGAAGGGTTAATCTGGGATTGGCGTTCATGAATACTAATATGAACAATTTGGCAAAAATATACCTGCAATGTATGCACCGTTATTCTTGCGCACATTGGCCGGCTTGACTAAAATCACTATTGACCACCATGATTAGTACCTTCACTAGCTTGTTGGACTAACATCAATACTCACCACCGTCATTCTTGCCTTTACTGATTGGCTTGACTAACATCAAACCTGACCACCGTCATTCTTGCCTATACAGATCGGTTTGACTAATACCAACCTTAACCACTGGCAATGTTGCCATTGACGGGCGATGTCTAGCTATCAGTCTTGCTCATTCTGGGATGTTTCATAAGATTCTACAATTAGCTACATTGGTTCAACGATTAGAAGCTTTATGTAATTTTTGATTTTCAAGTGAAATTATCAGTATTTTTATAATTGCAAATAGAATCTGCAATAGAAAGTAGCAGGTTTCAATTAAAAACAGAAACTGCCGGTTCATCTTCGCCATTTCTGCTCCTAACCAAGAAATCGAAAATATCACGTGTCGATAGAACTTATTCTATCTAGCGAGGAAATATTCAGATTCCTTTTGGAAAATTCGCATTGAGCAGGTGCGTTAGTTTCTATCCATCTGTTTCTAAAAAGTTTTCGTAGTAAATTGCTGGTTCTGTGATAATTATGTGTTAGTACGCCATGCTATTGGGAACATAACACTTTATCGATGATTTAAATTGATACTGTCCAAAAAATTCTCTAAAACTTCTCCAATAAACTGAACGTAGCGTTCACTCGCCAAGTTACAATTATAAAAAAATGAATTAAAAATACTTGCTCCTATTAGGCCACACCAAACATTAATACTAAATTTATAATGTACGAGCGTGGAGTTTTGTCTGCTTCAATAATGATGATTTTCTTGGGTGAACATTCTCTATATATATTATTAAACCAAAAACAAAACACTGTTGTATTTTCAGTATCTCTTGGCGATAAGGTTTACAGTAACTTATATTTATAAGGCCTCTGTTTACTGTAATATTCAAATTTTTTGCTATATCTCTGGCTGAATTGTTTAGATAAACATCAAAATATGCCAGAATATCAATTTCAGTTTTATCCCTAATTATAAAATTCTTTTTCACTTTTCTATTTTCAAATACGTTACCCTTTTCTCCAAATCTTCTGTAAATCAGTAAAAAATATTGTTTCTTTGACACTTCACGATCAGGAAACGACTACCTGTAATTATTTAACAACATTTGCTCATTTTTACTGCTAGGGAAATACGCCTCTAATATATTGCATCTTTCCAAATGAGCAAACGGCATCTTAAAACCAATTTTATCAACAGTTGATAACTTTTCGACACCAGCTACTCGTGTGAAAGAATAAATTAAAATTATATATTGTTGTTGCTGTCACAGATTCTTTTGTTTGATGGATGGTATATTATCTAATTAATATGGACTATAAACGACAGGTAGGCATAACTTTTTGATCTTCAACTTTATGAGTATAAAGTACCTAAACATTGTTGTTCACAATTTAATTTCCTTTCGACTACTATAAAACTATACGTGATATTCCATTAGAAAACAGTACGTTTTTGCTGATATTTCGAGTAGTCGATGCGCAATTGTTTTGTTTGTTCCTACAATTGCAAGCAGTGCGAAAAAGACTTTGCCAATTTAACCGAACTTTTAGGTACAATAATATAAAAGTTAATAATAGTATACAGTTTAAATAGAACAAGGTGCATATTATTGTAGTAAACATGATGACTTACATCATTCAGGCGTTCAGTAGTTTTAAGTAGTTGGCACTGCGTTTGTAGTAAATAAAGGTTGCAGAAGGCCTCAGGGGAGCTACATAAAAATAAATGATGAGTTATGTGCAAAGCTACTGAGTTAGTTTAAGGAAAGGGTATCATAAGAAGTTTAAAAATGGAAATTAATTTTGAAAATGAAACACGTCTTAAGCTAAAAAGGTGTAAGTTCAAAATCAAGGGTATACGGAAATAAAGGGGATATGTCAAGAAAGAAATTACCTAACGAGTAATGTTGAGAAATAGCCAATAGGGGTCAATGCGGAACAAGAAATACCAGATGACGATATTGCATAAATAAATAATTAAATTAAAATCACGCTCCCATAAATAAGGAAATAATAAGTGTTTCCAAGAAAACGGAATAAATAAACAAAACGTTCCTATTTAAAATTTTTCAGCGTTAAAACATGAAAATGGTCACTGGCCAGAAAAAGAATCGAGCATAAACCCAATTAATAAAGTTCAACAACAAGGATTAGTAATAATAAGGAGGAGAATTTGAATCAGTTAGAAAGAAAACGAGGGAAGATTCAAGAAAATTTAAATAAGTACTGATGAGTATCAGAATTTTTAAATCAAAAAAGATTAATACGGAAGTGAGGTATAAAGAATAAACCAGAGAGTAATTTAATTTTCAGCTTTAAATCAAAAGGGAGAATTAAGCAGGAATAGTCATAACAAATTTGGATTCAAATGGCCAACCAAAAGAACTTTATTAGAAAAAAACCAAGGAAAGCACCGAACAGGAAGCACCCATACTTAAAGGTGTTTAGTAAGTTAAACTAAAGTTAATGCAGAATTGACCAAATAGTGAGATATTACTTTATTGTAAATTAAAATTTGACGTCGAAGGTCTGGAAAATTGTAATTTAGGAGGATAAGGTACGAATCTATAGTTCGACTCATAAAAATACGAATTTTTAAACTTATCCCATGTTATACTAATTTGATTATATGTATATCGTTTATTGTTTGTTATCTGAATGAAACAAAATTTGAAACATTATTTATTCCGTCACTGTAAGGAAGAATAAATTTGTACTGTAAAATTAACTTTCCATTTTCTCCGACATTTTGAATTTCGTTTTATAGTAAGTAGTCAAATATGGGCACATAAAATCAAATTCTTTTTAAATAATTAAAAGTCAAGGTAAAACTGTCAAATCTATTGAAATATTTACTATAGTTACACGCAGGCACAAGGAATAAAATTATGTAGCAAAATTATCGCAATTTATATTAGTCTATTAATAAAAGGTACTATATTTGGGAACTCTAATGCTTTGCAACTTTGAGGAAGTTGAGATGGCTTAAAGAAAGGAGGTTTTGTATCAAATTCTAAAGTTAGTTTCGGAAATAGTTTATTTTAAATAAAATAATTGCGCTTTAAAATTAAAACTAAAGGTTGTTGTGGCTATTTTGATCAATTTTTTCAAGGAAAACGAGAGGATATCAGGAACTGCGTAGGTAAAGTTAATTAAAACAGAAAAGAAAACATACGCAATAAGACGTAAAACCCAGTAATGTATTTAAATGGCAAGTTCAAATCGGGGATTTATATATTTTAAATCGTTCTTAAAAATCTGTGTCCCATAAAATGTGTAAAACTATGGACGTACCTGTATGTAGAGTTAGATACACAGCATCAACTACTAAATAAGGAATTTTAATTAGAAAGTCTGCCACTACCTTTAATTTGTCCATATAACGTGCGACTGTACTAAATTTTCATTAGGCAGCTGGCCCTCTGAATATAACCCTGACAGGAAGTACGGAGACAGCGATCACAGAGATATATGCATATATGTATGTATACATTCGCATTTATAACGTCCACGGTCAGTTTATTAAGTTTGGGTAAATATATAGTTTCCGCTTTGAATCCCTTTATTGCATATATAGGTATATAACTTAGGAGCCCTATCGCAGTTGAGCCTCTCCTCGATGTATAAGACGTTAACCATTACGAAACGCATCCTGAATATTGATAAAGTCGTTGAATACCCAAAATAAGATCAGCAAACCTTCATGGGTCAATAGAGGAGCATTGTTATTGTTACCCCAATTGCCTTAGGGTCGGTTCTCCGGTCTGATTAAATATTTAATAAACAATATTGTACTGTTTTTTGTAAAACTTGTAAAAAGTTATTTATGTAATGATTATTCTAGAATGTACTTAAATTATTTCATTTTATTGTAAATATTATTTATTTTGTTTTTATTTAACTAAGTTCTTCGCTGTCTGTATTATTTCGGAACTGTGGTGTGAAGTAAAAGTCGAGGTATTGATAAAACAGCCAATGTTACCTTGGGGTTAACCCGTAATTCGAATTAAATGCGTTTAATTCCGATCCCCCTCCTAGCATGTATATATTTATCTCAATTTTGGTAAGAAATTTAAATAGCGGCATCACTAATGGATCATTCATCGTTCACTTTGCGCTCGCTTAATTTATAGATTTAATCATATCTTTTCATTAAGCTAGTTAGCTATTATTCATTTACAATGCTTCGCGTAACAATTATTTTGACGAAAAGTCTCTGAATTGTCAAAATTATCGGTTATAACAAGTCACAATGTCTAACTGATACTTTCAAAACACAAAAACGAATTATAATTTAAATATTTACCCTACTTCTTAAGATATTAATGAGATTATTGTTAAATAAACCACAATCCCAATAGTAATTAGTTGGTCCAGCTTTTCTCGAATCGAAACATTGTAATTTGAAGTTACAATAAATATGTTTGAGCAAACCACCAATATATTTTACTACAAGACAGGTACCAGTCAAGTTCGACATCGAATTATTGCAAATTTAACAAATAAAGCTTTACCGAATTCTTTGATTAATTTCAATACAGTTGAACTGTTACAACATTCCAGATTATCTTTTAAATTACTACCATTCGTATACAAATGAAACATTTTTTTTAGATGGGATAGCTTATTAAATATTTTTGAATATATAAAAAGAAGTCTTTATCTAAACTGCTCTCTTATGATTAAATTCGTAGATATGATACGACAAAATCATCTACAAAAGCCTTGTTGTTTTAGTTACAGCTTCAAATTCACCTATACTTGTATAGTGTTGAAAATGTGCCAGAAGGAATAAACGTATGAATAGATTGTGTAAAGAACATAGTTCATACGGTTCTAAATGATGGTGTAACTGTAAAGATGTCTGTAAACATGTTTTATGGAATTGGGAATAACAAAACCTACTCTGTTAGCGTTTCATTTTTAATACATTGGAAACACAATATATTGAATTACATGACTTGTTTGGTTGTTATTTTCTAATATTAAAAATTGTTTATTTCTAAAACTGATTATTTATTTGCTGAAACTAAGAAAAAGTTTCAATTACTTTATTCTTTTCTTCAATTTAAACATGAAAATTCTTCAAACTATGTATAAATGAGAGTTTTACAACTCTCCGGGAAATATTGTCATTCCCAAAGAAGTGGATTTAGAGGGTACATAACTAATGTAATTCTATTTAATGAAAAAATAACTTATGAGTACTTAGGAACTAAATTATATTGGTAACTTAGGTAAACTTTCTCAAAAGCATAACAAATAACAGTATTTACCAACAAGAACAATTTTCCCACAGAGACATCGTGGGCCGACGACGAGTTATTCTTTTTCTGCTATACTTTGCGAAACAATAGTGTGTATAGAAACGGCAGTAGTCATAATGAATATGAAGAGATCTTAATTCAGTTACCACAGGGCATAGTGAAAAAATAAAAGGGCGCCACGCTGTTGCTTCAAAGTTAATTGTAAAAAGCAACAGTATACTTTCTCGTTTATTTATTATAAGAGACGTTCAACGTTGGAACCATTATCCTCTAACATTTCAAAATTCTTAATTTAACGTCATGGACAGTGGCCTTTCTTATCTCCTGTGGGATATGTTAACAGTGGTACTTACCCGAGCTCGTAGCTCATCCATATTTTTCTGATTTAACTTTCCCCCACAAATAAAATGGTGTTCAAGTGTTAAATATGGCAACTTGTTGACCACCCCTAAGGGCTAAGATAGTAAATCAATCTACCATCGGTTGCATTTCTTAACTCTTAGTTAACGTTAGCATTGCAATGCTCTTGGGGCACCGTCCAATTGAAACCAGCATGTGCCCAAGGGCAAATTTTCAAAAAATACTTGAACATGATTTCGTAAAAAATTTCAGTATTTTTCACTAACTTAATTTTTGTTGTACATAACATACCCAAGAACGTTTACCGTCCTTTGCCATATCGAATATATTGAAACCATATTTTGTCTAAAACATTCGTTCCCTTGTTATATAAGAATTCTCTGTGGCCCAAACGTGTAAGTTACTTCACAACTTCACAAAATTTGTATCCGACAGAACAAATTATTGTTTTTAACAAATCACACTAATACAAGAAAAAGACAGGAACTAGTACAGTAAGAATGTAAAAAATATTTCACAAGATTTAAAAACTACAGCAAATCTGGTAGGACTTAGGAAACTGATATGAATTGCAAGCTTCTTAAATTATTCATCATTATAAACGATAAAAATATAGTAGACCTATTGGAAGAAACTGTTCCTTTTGGCAAACCTGTGTAGTCTGTGGGGAGTTCCCAAGTTCACCCCCTGCACCAAGAGATATTTTCAAAATTTTAGAATGTTACTGTTACTACTTATAGCTGTAGAAATATCACAGCTACAGTACCTATAGTTCGCGAAATTACAATTTTTCCGTGGAACGTGATTTCAGTCCTAGGTAGGACGACAAAAACTATAAACGTTAGAGAATAAAAGTTGGTAAAGTTACTTTAATTTTTATTTTGAATGAGCACACGTTAAAAATTTGATATGGTATATTTAGCAAAAATCAAGTTGCTAGCTACTTCTGGTATTTGGGAAAGAGTAGCCATGTTGTTAATATTTTCTGTCAAAAGATCGGATTACATTAAGTAGCCACGTAATAGTAGTTTTTTTATGACTTTCGGGATCACTGCCCATTTAGCCACCAATTTCTCGGTTTTAAAACAACACTACGATTAATAGTCGAAGGTCACCCTTCATGCGTAGGGGCTCATCAAGGCGTCTTATTGACATCATAGGAAAAACCGCGGTTAAGAAGGGAAAATAAAAAACAAAGGTGCAGTACGGAGGAAACCATATTTTGAGCCTAATATTCTTGATGTGTTCTATGATCGCGCTATATATGTGTGAATCCTGCGTGCAGAGTGCTGAGATTAAATTTGCCGGAAATGGGACCTTCTCAGCCGTTAAGTTTTGTAATCTCATACCTGTAATTATTACATCGGAATAAAAAATGATTCAAATCACACATTGGATAACCACAAGGGCAAACTTCAGAGTCTATATTTTCCAACTTATATAGGTGTCGTTGAAACTTGATTCAAATTTAAACCGAGCAATGGTGCATTGTGAGAAGCAGCTAATCTTTAGAGCCGTGTACCACGTTTTCATTTCAACAGTCGGAGTTATTAATGTTACGAAGGATCAGCTCCTTGTGTAGGGATACTACCCCTCTGAATGTGAGGACCTTTTGATAAGGAGTTCCTTGAAAAATAGCATGCTTCGTCAAGCTGTCAACTGTTTCATTAGGGTCAATATTTGCATGTCTCTCACCCAGTATAGAGCTACGCTTTAACCTCTACGGTTGAAGTTGTTTATTATTTGTTTGATTTTGAATGTTATGGGGTCCATTTTCGAATATTATTAGAATAGCGCCAGACATAATAACTACAGAGGTAGCGCTTACATTATTTTCATCTATCAGTGCTTCATAAATATGGGTTACTTTTGCAGAGATGATAGATGTGCGATTAGTTAACTGAAAATGTTTTGACTTTCCATTAGACGGACAGAATTATGCAAAACCACAACCCACTTTCGTCTTTCCCCTTCAGTGTATGTAATAGTTGCTGGTTGAGTATTACCTAGGATTGATAGATACACTTATCTAGTACTATATTGTATGTATAGGGTGGAATGTATATTACTGGTTTGCTGATAAAGCTCTCAAAGTCTATGTTAGAATATGAGCAACATTTTAGGTGGACATTTAGCTCTGCACGTTGCCTATGTGCCTCCGATAGCAGTGAATAATTCTTGTTTATCAAGTGCGGCTTAGTTAAATCATAAACTGAGATTTCACTTACTTTATTTCTGGTGATATTGGCTTTCTGGCTCAACATTTTTGTTAAACATTTGTTGGCTAAATATTGACGTCGTATTTTAGGCGGCGGTTCGTTCACCTCCACATGCACTGCATTGGAGTGAGACGAGCGCATCGTCCCTATGCACAGTTTAAGGGCGTTCGTTACAATTGTATCTAAATGCCTCAAATTACTGTTTGAGGCAGACCCGTGAAGTATACATCCATAATCAGATGTGGGTGTTATATATGCCTGATACACTTTTAGAAGACTTGAAATATTTACTCCCCAGCTAACTATGGTCACAACCCTTAAAATATTAGTCACGAGTTTGCATCTACTGATTACAAAATCAATATGCTCCCTCCATCGTAGTTTATTATCCAAGGCCATTCCCTGTTTCCCATAGTTTTTGATATATACAACGTTAGTCCATTCTGGAAAAGCCATGCCCTGGTATTGCAAAATGCAGTATCTAGGTTACCTATGGCTTATATTTCCTGAAGTTGTGTAAACGAAAACGTTATCAGCATATTGACAGGTCGATGCATTTGGTCCTTATGTGGCAAATAAATCTAGAAAGTGTAAGTTAAACAATAATGGGCTATGGGTAGACCCTTGAGGTACACCCATCGATGTAATTCTTGGGCCAGTTAAAGTATTGTGTTCACTCCTAACGTATACATATTTCCTATCCCTATATAGCTCGCAGATTTTTTTCGATACTTGTTTGGGCATTTCCAATAAAATTATTTTCCGTTTCAAAAAGTCTACATTTATATTGCTAAGAGCATTTTGTATATCTAAACATATAGCTCCCAAATATGTATTTTTGCTGTAGCAAATCAGGATATCCGTAACCAAGTCAATTAAGGCATAGATCGTGCCCTTACCAGATTGGAAACCGTATTGCGGATGTAAAATTTTTTGCGTTCTGACTACCAGTTAAGTCGGCAATAGATCATCCTTCCGTAATTCTTAATAATACATGACAACGAATAAATGGGGCGGTAGGATTTATGACCATTAACTGGTTTGTTAGCTTTTCGGATTGGGACAACTACAATGGTTTTAAAGTTGTCCGGTGGTACCCCGTTTCGCCATGTCTTGTTGAATCAAGTTAGTAAAACTTCTTTAACAATTGTTGGTAACCCGTAAAGAAGAGGGTAAGTTATATCGTCTATCGGTGTTTTTGGCTTTATTTATTGCACGATTTAATCCTGTAATCGTGAATGGTCGAGTAAGGAAGTAAATTGTGTTACTGCTAGTACTTTTTGTGGTTCTCTGGGAACATATGGAGGAGTGAGAGATTCCAGTATATTCCCTAGCCAAGGTTCATTAATGGAACTTTTTTCCGAAAAAGTATTATTAGGTTTTTTAATGGTCTTCCAAAATTCTGCACTGCTCATGTCCTTATTAATGCTATCGCAACACAATAAGATACAGTGTACTTCAAATAAAATTGATCAGTTGCAACTATTTTTACAAGCAAATGATTTTACCATCATCTGCTTTTCTAAATATTGGTTGAAGGAAACTGCTTTTAAATGCATCAATATACCTAAGTATTATGTAACGTCGTACTTTTATAGGAAAACACATATACACGGAGGGGTAGCGATAGTTAGTACAAGAAATTGCAACTATCAAATCTTTAATTGTGAAAATTACAACTCGAAGATTAATTTTAAATTTTGTGCAATCATAATTCAGCAGTCAGAAATTTTAGTTATTTATTTGTACAGATCAGGCAGAGGCGACTTCAATGTATTACGAGAAAATTTGGAAAACTTATTAAACAAGTGCTTTGCATAGTATAGAAAGGTGGTATGACTTGGTGGTTTGAACATACATTTTAATGCTAGTGAATACCAATTTAATCAACTCATTTATCTTGCACAGTAATTTAACCTTAATATAACCACTACTGAATTTACAAGAGTTACAGCGTCCTCAGTGACTTGCATTGATAATATAATTACTAATATCGACAAAGAAACTTACAAGGTTAAAATACTAGACGCTTGTTTGTCAGATCATCGCGGCCAAGTTATAACAATCTCGGTGAGACTACTCTCCATACCGCCGTCTGGAGAAGAAATTTCACTACAAATAAAATTAATAAAATGAAAGAACATCTGCTCACTATTAGATGGCAAGACGTAGTCGATATTACAAACCCCAATCACTTCGCAGATTTTATGGTACATACTTTAAAACTACAGATTAACAAGTTTTTTCCA
>JAHWXV010154252.1:0-10109 GCA_024586415.1 Phrixothrix hirtus
ATATATATATATATATATATATATATATATATATATATATATACATATATGTTGAGTGTATAAGGGACTCACCTATGCATGCCTGACTTTTTTAAATTTTTAATGAATTGTTTTAATGCGAAAATTCATACATTTCTTAAGACACCTTTCTCAAAAATATGCGGGAATTACGCATTCATACAGAAAATGGCACTCTTAACATTTATTACTGGTTGTGTGAATGATTACTTGTTTAACTGTTTGTAAATATAGGGACATTGAATTTTTTTGACAACAAGTTGACTTAAAAATAAATCCCTCCTCAACATTTAAATATAGAAGTCAGAAATTTACAAATTTACATCCAACATCCGCTTTGCAAATTTAATATAAATTAAGGTGAATTTGGGACAAAGCTGCATCTAAGGGCAAAGTGGTGTTTCGCAATAGTTTCTATGACCAATGAAATTTATAATTGTAAATATACATTAATATCCCCTTTTACAGTCACCTTCAAGCAGTTTGTGTTGACTCACCACCACATAGGGATGCTTGCTTTCATGGTTAATTAAAGTTCTTTATTACTTGTGATCTAATATTTATCTGTAAGTCCGAAGGCAATAACATTTAAGTATATTATTTGATATTACATAAAATATTTTTTTCATTAACTGCATCATATGTCAATGAAGTGCTAAAAATACACCTTTAAAAGATGTTTGTTATTTTAAATTTTTATTTTATTTCTAATAGTGTATATCGAGATAAAGTGGTTTTTTACGCTGGGGCAAAGTGACCAGCCTAACCACTTTGCCCCATAGCTTTATTTAGAACTTTTATGTAATTGAAACTCTGGTGAAGATTCCAATACCCTTAAAAGTCAGATAATCACGGTGCGAAAACATAAAAGAAAGTCCCAACGGCATTCCTGGTCTGAGGAAAATATGACAATCGCAATTCAAGAAGTTAGAAATAATTTAATTAGTGCAAAAAAAGCAGCTGTTCAGTATTAGATGCATCTGACAACAACAAAAAGGCGTGCTAAACTGAATACCGAACCCCAATTCGCATCTAAAAAACGGCTAGGCCGATTTAGGGCTGTATTCTCTGCACAGCAAGAAAAGGAATTAACTAATTTTGTATTAGGCATGGAAAGCAGACTATTTGGCCTTGGTGTAACGGAATTAAGACACCTTGCTTTCCAATTTCCCGAAAAAAATCGCATTTAACATAATTTTAGTTCAATTAAAGATCTTCCTGGCCAAGATTTGATTTACGGATTTTAAAAAAGAACCAAAATATTTCTTTAATAAGTTTAATAAGCATAATGTGTCTTCATTTTTTAAACTTTCAGGTGAAATGCTTGATCAACATAAATATTTACCAAGTCGAATCTTTAAGTACGATGAGACGCGTATCTCTACAGTATCAGATAAACCATTAAAAATATTTTCTTTGAAAAGGAAAAAGCAGATATACAGTGTTTCTTTAACAGAAAGAGTACTATGTACGACAGCAGAAATTTGCTTTAGTGCTGTAGGATTTTATATTCCACCTTTTTTAATATATCCAAGGGTGTGAAAGTGTCAACAGCTTGAACAGGGCTTGGCCGCAGAATTTATAACCGAATACCATCAGTCAGGATTGATACACTCTTTTTAAAATATTCTAAACCTGTACCTGATGATCCTGGTTTGCTGATTCGTGGCCATGCTACCTATACTAAAAATTTGGCATTGGTAGAAAGAATTAGAGCTAATAATGTGCACATAATCATGATACTGTAACGTGTACTTGAAATTGAGTACAAAATAAATTTATTGTTTTAATTATAATTTGTTTGCTTCAATTTAAAAGTTATTTTTTTGCTTGAAATTTAGTTACACCTAACTGTAATTTAGTTATGCTAACGATTTATGTAACATTTTATGATAGCACCCTATATGTATTTATATTTCATTTAATTAGATTAATTAATGACGCAAAACGCCCTGAATTAGGTTTTAGTCATTATTAATAATTAATATAAAGTTAATATATTTCTTTGTTTATAGATAAATAAACAAGCGAATAACGAAGTATTTGATATTTGTAAACAAAACGCTAAAGTTCAAAGACAAGTCATGACTTAGATAATTTCATTTATCTGCCGGAAGTAGATTTATCGCCTTTTAGCACGTATGTGTTATCAACTAAATGGAAATTTCGAAGTAATAATTAGCGATTTCCTGCTTAACCTTAATTAAATACATATTTTTAAGAACAGTTTCAAATTCGCTGTCTGTCTAGCTATCCGTACATATAACTTAATCCATAATTTATTTTCAGATAAATGCGTAATTAGTTTTAATTATTTTGTAAGGCAATTAATTGTTTAAAGATATCCCAGATAATTACTAACGTACGTTTACATAATTAATTTGCCAAATTAACCGTTTTACTGCACTATTTATGTTTATTTTTCGAATTATCAGGCAAAGTGTACATAAAGCCGAAATATGCTTGCTTTGGAAAATCATATAAATACGAGGTAGAAATTCGAATTTTTAACAGTCCGTTCTTCTCTTTCAAGCGAAGAAGGTTTTGAATAAGACCTTTGAGAAACACTCTTTAAGCAAACTCGTTATAATATTCGTCTGAGACGTAATATTTAATTTAACCATTGAATTAAATATAACAGAACCGTTTAGTACTTGTTATTCCATAAGGCGTTAGTGGAAAACGTATATTAAAATAGGATTCAAGCTAATAAAATTCATTTAAAAGACGTAAATTAATTAATTAATCCATTAACTGAGAAACATTTCACGAGTAATTGACAAGGTTTAATCATTTTGTCAAACAGCTGATACAGCACGTATTTATGGCATACTGTTTACATTAGAGTATTAACTATAAGTTAGAATTTGGTTATTAGCGTCATCATTAGCGCAAATAAACCCCCTCAACGTTGGGAACAACGTCGGGCTTATCAAACCTTGCGACTTAAGGGATAACTCCGTTATTCTTTTAGTTTGTACTCCGTTCGATAACTTCTTGAAGATGTCGAGGCCTTACAGACGTTAATCACTGAACAAATAGCACTGCCGATATCAACATCAATTAACATAACGGTGAAGCAAAGTAAAACCGTTACCGCATAACTACGTGCAGGTTCAGCCATCTTTAATGAACAAACAACTGTGCCGATGTCATTGATTTTTGTTCAAATCAAAATAAATGTATTCATACGACCTTTGTCGTGATTTAAAATAAAGGGCTACAGTACACATTTGTTTCTGTAAAGGTTGTTAACCAAACTAAAATTAATTTTGAAATAGACATTGTACAAAATAGTTTTTTTTATAAAGAATTTTTATTTATAATGTTAATAAATGTAAATAAGTTCAAATTAAAATCTGTACAGAATTTGTAACATGCATTTTAAAATATAATTGCAACTGGTTAGTAAATAAGTCTCATTTAAAACTGAACTGCATTAGTTATTGATAAAAATTAACAATAAAGTTTCTACAAGGTAATAATTAAATTTACATGCATGCAAGAGTTAGAATACAACACTAATTGCATAGTAAAGTACTTAATTAAAATGCTCTGATCAGAATTAATGTTTAAAAAATAAATACAATAATTTTTCATAATTAAAATTCATTTTTAAAAGTATTCATGGTGAAAACCGAGCTGCAGTTTATGATCAACCTAGGTCACACATAGAAGTGCACAACCTCTTAAATCGAAACCAATCCTATTCAATAACCCTTTCTGTATATACTCCTACATCCCCCGTTACTTAATGTCAAGTTAGTTTTAGATGAGTATAACCTTCATTGAGTTTATATACCCGATACTGAATAGCTTGACACAACGAGTACTAAAGGATTCTACTTCCTATCCATAAACTACAAAACCGGACGCACACTCTGACTGAAAACTACTCGAGGCATTGTGCGTATGCTTTGTAGGATTAAATGTACCAAAGATTTACGTTACAGTATCACTTCAAGCTTCACATAGGCTCCAGTCCTTGGATGTTGCTTTTATGCCGCCTTTAAATACTTATTTCGAACAGGAGACCAAAAACTCGCTTATTAACAATTCAGGGAAGGAAATTATATTATATCAAGTTGGATAACTTTTTAGAAATGCATACGGAAACAGCCATTAATGGTTTTAAAGCAACCGGAATTGTACCGTTTAATCCTAATATATTTTCAGATTATATGTTTAAAGCGGTACGCACGCAAGTACGCAGCACGCACGCACGCACGCACACACGCACGGATAGGCATTATTTATTTATTTGCTGTAATCGTGCCTAATTTTAATGTTGTAATCATTGACGAAGCTTAATCCCATCATTACACTTGTGAACCGAAATAAATTAGTATGCATTGAAACATGGCAGTTTTCCAGTTCTAAAAGAAGCGAAAGCAATGCAATCAGAACAAAAGGTTATAGGCAGCGATTTCTAGAATTCTCAAGACATTTGTGCATAAATTTTCTTTCCCACCACAGAACCATTAGCGCGTAATTAATATTCAATACTTCTCACCGAAAAAAGGAAACCACCGCTCCGCTCCAAACGTAGTAAATAACTGGACTCCATCTGATTCCCTCAGGATAGTGAATATCGTTATACAGAGGCAACAACGTTGGCAATTTTAATAACATTGAGATAGAATTTTCTATCTCAATCCCTATATCATAGTCAGAAGATCAAGAAACATGATAAGGTATGGACGATTGGATACGAGGTCAATCGAAACTTATGGTATTCGGAAGTATATAGAATGTTGACGGAAGTATATCGCGGTCAATAGGGACTACGTTGAAAAATTGGGCGTAACAAAGTTTCACTTTAAAACTCATAAGCATCCCTCATGTAGCCGGCCCCGATTGGTGTAGCGGTTAGCATATTTGCTTCTGCATCCAAAGGAGTGGGTTCAAACCCGATTGAGGTTGGTAAATTTTTCAGCGGAAATAATTTTAAGAAATATACCCTTTTCTCGGAAAAAATCGTAGGTCAATGTGATGTTTGGCACGCTAAAAAAGACCCTACTGGTGGTGCAACTCCTCCAGATTCAGCAAACTTCTAGTATGTTCATAATAGTTGAAGCTAAGAGGGCGAAGGGAATTCCCTCATCCTGAAGTCTCAGCCACATAAACCAATGCCTTAGGTAAATTTCAGTTCAGATTTGAATGTTTTAGTTCTTTGACGAATAATGAAAAAGTTTCTCAACTTATTCCTACAAATTGTAAGAAGTTCTTTAAGATTTAACTACAGTAAATAACATTTATGGCTATGAATTTATCTTTAGATTACAATAACTTGCAGTATGTGATAATACTATATTTTTGAGACTGTTCCGAGTTAGGCACATTGATAACATATTTTATCGTAAAAATATACAAGAAGAAAACATTGCGCTTACTTTGGTGAATTTAGGAATAGCAATTTTCCGGAAGTCTTTGAATATGGTGTAGAAAACTTTCAAATACTTGTAGATTTGAATTGAATAAATAGAATCCTTTTAAAATAAAATCCAAGTTTTCAAAGTATCAGCAAAGTGATCAACACGGGAATTTATTTCTTATTCTTACAAATTGTTAGAAACTACGAATTTGAATCAATCTCTAGGTGGCATCTCCAAGGAAATGTTAAAAATACTAATTCAGATAATTGACTAAAACGTAGAAACGACGTGTAAACACTACATTTCGCCAACATTTTTTATGAAGTGTGGCGCCAAACTGAACGTTACGGAATGAATGCGGTAAGATCACGGGGCAGCTTATAAAAGTTTATCAGCGGTTCCAAATCAAGGAATCTGATTAAACTGCCAATAACCGAGCAGCCGCAAACTAAAAGTAGCATAAATAGGATCAATGCTAAATAAAACTAAAGGTAATTGTAACTAGTCTTCAACCAAATAAATGAAATAACCGAATAACCGATAGCGACAAAATCCAATACAGGATTATAAAAAATTTATTTTTAGAAAAGTGTTATGCTCTTTTCTAAAATTTCTTATCAAATATGTTTGCTTTATTTGTTGTTGTATTTAAAACATTTTGTTAGTTAATAATTTAAACAATATAAAATGGCAGATAAAAGGTGGTTCCTAGTTAATTTAGACTTTCTGTAATCCGGGCAACCGTTCTTTGGTTCCTTGTGAATGCTCTAGAAATAAACGTATCACGTAGAAGTTCATTATAAAAGTTAATAATAGCACTGCGGCAGTTATTCGATCTGAAAGATAGGAAGTAAGAAATAGAAACGCAGTTATGTTTCAATATACCCAGGCATTAGATATCAATATCTATGTAATACGTATAATTCAGTGGAAATAAATAGATAAAAAATACATAGCAGTTTTGGAATTAGTAAAACCGCCGACAGCGTTTAAATAAATAATGTAGAAATAAATTTGGCATAGTTTTTTATGTATAAATAGTTTTAATGTTTTTATTAAAATTTTCACTTAATTTTACAAAAGGTAGATAATTAATATCCGACTTTTGTTTCAAATTATTTTTATTATTATTTTAAGTAATCAATTATCTGAAGGTACAATATGGAATTTCAAATTTATTAACGGTGTGATATTTATAAATGTTTTAATAGTGATCGATTATTCAGGAAGTAATTTTTAAAAGATATAATAAAGTACAATTAATGGACATTATCATTGAGGGGTGTAACAATTATAATGCAAAAACTTTATTTCTTGTTCTATAGTTATTAAACAAGCATGATTATATTTCTGTAACTGTTCAATGCGCTTCCCTTGAGTAGGAATTGAAAATCATCTGCTTTTCGATTACAATTTCATGAAATTATCTTTAAAGAAAAACACCGTAAGATAAACCCATTAAAATACATTAAAATTATCATTGTTTGCTGTTTTGATAATCAGCATTGTTCGAAGCTTGGCGAATGATTTTTCTGAATTGCTAATAGCAACAATAAAATAGGTGGCGCCCCTACTCATTAAAAAGTAGCGTTTTTTGAAATTCTGTACAACAAAGTAATACATTTTACCATTGAAACTTTCTTTAAAAGTTTACTCTAGGAAGACGGAATAGTTTATATATCATCGATTTTCTATGCAGTTTTATACATCGCTTTAAAAAACAATTTATTTTTTCGTATGTTGGTAAGTCAGACAAAAATTTTATGCATTCTTTGCGATAAAAATTTGTTTCGGGAATTCTACAGAGTAATTAAGTGAATAGTATTTTATACTCAACTTTATCTTGAATAAATGAGCTGTGATAGATCCTCAAATACCAGTTTAAATTTTTAAATATCTACCGTAAGATATTAAAACGTACCGACTATAAATAATAGCTTAAATAGCTTCAGAAAGTGATCTGAATGCACTCTTACATTTCGAATAGTTAGACTATACAATAAAATATCGTTCTAAAAAATTAATTACCGCAGATCATACCTTAGCGAATGTTTAGATTATGCAGCGTCAGCTTATAGTAATCATCTATCTTTATAATGACTTCCGTAAGCATACGCTTTCTATAATCACGTGTAACCTCCACGAAATGTAGGAGCATATTAGATAATGTTTATTTATTTAAACTTATTTCTTTAATAATATGTTTTTAAAGCTAAATATGTTAAATATAATCATTAATAAAACAGAAATATATTTAATATTTCATTACTAAACGTATATTAATTAGTTTGAATGAATTAAAGCTTTTCCCTAAATGTAACTATAAATTTAATTACCATATTACATATTTTATGGGTCTTTTTATGGCAAAATTCTTGTGTTTAAAATGTGGAAACGTATATATGTGTACCTAGAAGCTTTTTAAATTTCATAATATGCTTTTAATAAACCTTATATGCTTCCTTTCATTTTCAATAATTGCACAATTCTTTCATTTAACATTTAACCTACATTCAAGAACATATCTTATAATTTTTCACTTTTGTTTAAAATTTTAGAATTCGTTATTATCTTCTTCCAATAATTAAAAAATGAATAGGAGTAATTTTTAAAAATTTAATCGAGCCCTTTGTTTATAATTTATCCAACAAGTTGAAAGCGCCCTATAATTTTAATTTCAATTTGTATACTTGTGTCCTACCCTTGAGCTAATATCCTCAATTCAAATACAAATGTGTATTTCAAATTTAATTACCCCGTTGTTTAAATAAATAATCATTGCAAATATTACAAATTAAAGTATGTGTTCTGTTTATTTTGCAAATGTAAATAAAGAAAACACGTGTAGAAACGTAATTTAATTTGCGAATGATGTCTATCAGCGACTATTAGCGAAAGTTATTAACTTTGGTAAGCAACAGGTGGTTATTGTAGTTACGTAATAGGCACGCTGGTGAATGTGTATTAAATTCTTCGTGTATTATATTAGCTACGGCGAGACTTATCTGTCCCACATTCATAATAATTACATTTATCACCTTATCTAAAGCTCTTATAAATAAAAGCATTGTATAAAAACGAAAATTGTAAAAATAATTTCATTTTGTTGTTGGAAATATATTTTAAACAGGTTTAGTGACAGCAAAGTTAATAGACCTTGTGAGCTTGAGTATATAATACATTTTGCACCCTCAATTTTAATACCGGAATAAATCAAATTCATATTTACTTTAATACTGTTCTGTTGTAAATGAGTATTATTAAAACATTAAACATAAACATTATCGTTTTAAATCGTATACATTCCGCTGTAAATAGTTGCATGGCGTTATCCAGCAATTATGCTAATTATATGAAATAATTTTAATTTAATGTGGAAAAATTGATACATTTCTCCGGGTAATCAAAATATGTTCGGTAATAAAAGGTGTCAGGATAAAGAAGGAGAGAATAACATATTGCAACAACACTCGCAAATAATTTAATTATTTATTTCGACTTTTTAATTTATTTACAATTAATTATAATTCTACACTAATGATTTATATCCAATATTTATATAAGTCATAACTCATCTTTGTGAGTTGATATACTGGGAAACCCTTAAACAGGTCGAATTTATGTTATTACAATAAAAATTTTTAACAGTATTTTTACTAGCTAGCATGTATTTGTTTCGAAGTGATGATCTTATAAATATTTGGGTGAAAGGGTATAGCGGACTAAGCATGTAAGATCTGCCCCCAAACTTATTGAGCTCAAATTGATCTCATTAGTAACGCACCTTGGGTGAAAGGGTATAGCGGACTAAGCATGTAAGATCTGCCCCCAAACCTATTGAGCTCAAATTGATCTCATTAGTAACGCACCTCCAAGATGTAAAACTTCCCCAAAGATTAGCCTCGAAATTTTATTTTTTTGGAAGGCATGGAGGGGGAAGGCGAAATGGAAAAGTGGTTTTCTCATTAACAGCTAGGCCGATTCTAATTTAAAATATATATGCTATAAACATCGTTTAGATATGTTTAAGAAAATTGTTTGTAATTTTTGTGTTGAAAAATACACTCGAAAGAATATTTTGGAACTTTTCATGAATTTATTTTTTTATGATACCTTCTAGGTACCACTTCCATATTTTCTCGATAACACCTTTAGACTCCTTACATTAATATATATTTTTTTTAAATAGATTGTTGTGGTGGAACACGGTTAAAGATGACAATCATTCGCCCAACATCAACCCACGCCATTTAATCTTACTGTAATTTTATATAATATAAAAGTTAAACAATATTTAAATTAGAACAGTAATTCCTATCCTCCTTTATAGAATAAAAAAAGATTGACATATATCATTTTGAAGAAAGAATAACATATATGTTAATCTTATATACCTTGGATATAGTTTTAAGTGTTTTCGCGCATAATATTAGCGGTTGCCGCTACACGGCGTCTTCACATTCTCTTGACTCGCAATCGAATTTTCTCCAAAAGGGCATATGTATTCGGACCGTAAAGGCGCTTGATACAACATTTATTGTATTCGTCTTCGTCTTTTATTCTAAATTATATATATATATATATATACTGTGCCTTCATTTAATCCCGAACCCCACGCGACCAAAATTGATAGGCAACCAAACTTACACGTTGCCGAATATTAACAACAAATTCCCTACACTGTTTATTGATAATTATGTCAAATAGGTTATGTAC
>JAHWXV010154254.1:0-13758 GCA_024586415.1 Phrixothrix hirtus
AAACGTGTACTTCCACTAAAATTTTGACATCGAAAATTTTGGACGAAAACAATACTTTCTCTATTCTATATTTCATATAGGTAAGAGAAAGTAAAAATATCAATTAACCAAACTATTTTCAAAGGATCATTCGCCCTATAACTTACCCCGTGCGCAACACAGGTGTCCAAAATTCACCATCATAACAACTTGATGCACTCATCGCTCATAACAATGCCCGAGACGACATGCGGTCTACTACGATTCGCGCCCCTCAATGAGGGGTAAATGAAATCAGCGATACTCAAACAAATTAAAAATGAAATTCGTTTAATGGAATTACTTAAATAGCATAACTAAACGAACCTTATATCGGATTAAATACGATACAAGATGCTTTCAAAATTAAATAAGTCGAATAAATATTAACAATAAATTTTAAATTGTTACAGTGTACAACATCATTACTTTCACTGAACAACTTAGCAAAATAAGAATTTGGTCTTCTCAATGCTTTTACACCAGAATTATATTCACGAGCATCAGTAACTGACTCTCCAGGTTTGTTATTCCCTGCAGATGATATCGTTTTTACACTTTAGACATTTCATTTGTTTTAAAATTTGTCTAGCTATGTATCCTGCTATATAAGTATGAATGTTCACCGTTTTTTCCCAACTGTATTTCCAAAATACAATTTTTCATCTAAATTTTCAAATGCTGGCTCACAATATTTTCGTTTTATGTTTATTTCATTTAAAAAGTTATGAAAATTATGCAGCAGAGGTGCAGTATCTGCTTGGAAGTTTGTATTAGGAGAATGTGTTGAAGTCATGTTATTTAAAAGAAAACTTTTAAAGCAAGATACAAAAGATGCGTACGAAGGATAAATATTTCGTACACCATGGCTACAAACACTACCAAAAAAGTTTTCAACTGGATCCTAATACAAATTACATGGACAAAAAAATTCAAGGGCATTTTTTGTAGTTTGTTCCAAATAATTTTCACTCCTTGAAGTGTCCGTATCCAACTCTTAATAGTATGAGGTGAATATTCTTTATTTTCCTTTAAAATTTTATTGTTCTAAGAACATTAATCGTTTCATTCTAAAATGCAAGACGTGGTGAAGAATACTTGATAGCCCATCTCAAAAGTTTTTACAGAAACTCCATTTACGCTTGTCACCAAACAATAAAAAATCACAAGTACCTGTAGTAGAAGGTCTAAAGCAAGAATTGGTTCCTGCTGTAGTTTAAAAATATCATATTAATCAAATTACTGATATTTCTAAAAATAGTTATTCACCTATTTTGTGTAAAGCTTTTATTGTAGATGAAATCCTTTGTGAAAACACTTGCGCAGCAAGTTTAACTTTTATATTTTTATTTTTGGACTATAAATGTCGGTATCCGTTAAGCGATTTAACATTCTATAATCATTATCTACCACATCAAATCCATATATTTCTTCGATATCATCCCATGATGCCATTTTCTCATCATTTTTCCGTACAAATTTTACTTTACTGTCCACAAAATTATTACGGAACCATTTAACAATTGTGGAAGATCATAAATTGGAATTATTTCCGCATTGCCAATTTCAAATCCAAATAATTGCTGTTCCTTCTTCTATTTCGCATACTGTCTCTGAATTTCTTCACACAACATATTTATAGCAGTTGTATTTATAAATAATTGGTCATACCCTATAATGGTAATTTGTAAGCCAATGTTTTGCAGAGCCTTTATGGTATATTTTATATTTCTTACTATATTGGCTGCATTCTTACTATTTTCTGTATAAAAAAGGATATAGACTGTTTCCATTTCCTTCTAAAATCTTGTATCATAAAAACCATTGCATGGCGAGGGCCTATTATGTGATTCCATTCCCACAACACTTTAGTGTCAGTGCTTTTGTTATATGTTAAAGAAGATTTAAACTCCATTTCATCAAATAACAAACCACAGTAACGATCTAGAGGATTCATTTTTTCCGCAGATGATTTTAGGGTTGTGAGAATTGCTTTATTAAGTGCACATGCAAATGGAATTTTATTTAACCCATTAATGCCCACTGTTGGGCTTTTGCAACAGTTGTTAGAGGTTAGAGTAGAGATCTATATCAAAGAATGCAGATCTCTTTTCATTCTATTTCTGTAGGTATTTATTCCTTTACAATTTTCTTTAGTATCGTATAATATCAAATGATTCCTGCTAAAATTGTTGCGTTAGAAATAAGATCTTTCATTTATGTGATTCATTTTAATATTATTCAAATATATTTTTGTTAATATAATAGTGGTGTTTGACAATTTTCTGCAATAAATATCGAAATATCTTTAACAAACGTATTGTAAATATACTGTTGGAAGCATTTATATCAAGTAAGTATTGTAATTTTATTTATAGTAGTTGTAGAAGTGATGCAACTTAAGTGTTGCGTTTTCGCAACATCGGGAAGAAACGGGGATAATATTTCAAAACAGTTAAATTTTGTTTTTGATTTTAGAATCAGATACTAGGACAATTTCAAAATGTCCATCTCTTCTTTCCCCGGGAAATTTTTTCAATACCAAAATCAAAATGGCTCGAAGTTTCAAAAAGTAGCTTATAAATCAAGAACGCACAAAATAATGTGTCTTCTCGAAGCATCTCATAGAATGAATTCAGATTCCAATGCAGATATTTCTATATCTCCTCCTGATCAATACATTTTAATGGATGAGGAGAGTGGAGAAGAAGATTTTGAAGGGACATTTAATAATTTAAATAGGGTCCAGTTAGAATCAGAAGTTGAAGTGGTAATTTTCCAAGAAAATGGTGAAAATAGAGCTGATGAGAATAATACAAATCAAATTGACGATGTAAATGTGAACAAAATATTTTACGATATTGCTGTCGAAAATGAATGCACTAATAACGAAAAGTCTGAGAATATTGGAACTGGCAAATCAAGAACTGCTTTTGGGACATGGGCAATAATTAAAGGGACAAAAACATCCCGAGAATGGATTAGAAGTGATTTGCGTATTCATAATTACCTAAGTACCCAAATTACTGAAAAAATGCATACCTGGATAACATTTTGATCGACATTTTATTCTTGTCCTCTTACACCTCTTCAGATTTTTCAATTTTTTTTTAACAAAAACCTCTTGATGCACATAATAAAGGAAACAGTTCATTATGCTTCTCAAAATGGCACTAAGCTAGAATTTGGAGTTGATGAATTGAAGGTATTCCTAGGGATTCTGTTAGTTAGCGATTATCATGTTAATTCTGGGAAGCGCATGTATTGGGAGGAATCAGACGATGTAAAAATGTTTTGATTTCAAATAGCATGCGTCGTAATAGATTTGAGACTATCATGAGATTTCTTCATTTTAATGATAATCTTAGCATAGATCACAAGGATAGAAGATATAAAATTTTTCCTTACCTGCAAATGCTTAGAAACTCTTTCTATGAATACGCAATTTGGGAAACTGAAACAAGCATTGATGAAGCAATGATTCCATATTATGGGCGGTATAGAATGAAATAGCACATCAAAGGTACACAAATACGGTTTGGTTACAAGTGCTGGTGTTGGAATTTTAAATCTGGTTATCTGTTTGATTTTCATGTGTATCAAGGCTCAAAAGGTCAAGAAAATAAATATAAAAAGAAATTGAACTTGGAAGTGGAATTATTTTAGAATTTGCTGTCCATATACCTAAAGATGGAAATAAGGAAGTGATGCCGCATTTTTTATATGTATTGTTGCTGTAGCTTCAAACTATCAAGGAGCAGCTTCAATTCATCAAGCAACTAGGTATTCGTTTGCTGAGAGTAAAGTAATTAAAGTTACTCAGCCAAATATAATAAGACATTATAATGCAAATATAGGTGGCACTGATCTTATGGATCAAAATGTTGCTCATTACAGAACAAGGTTGAGGTCGAAAAAATGGTATTCGCCTTTATTCATTTTGGGATTAAATGTTTCCATACAAAACGCTTGGTATTATTATTATTATTACTATTATCGAAAAAAGAGAGAAATAGTTTCAAACGAACCCAGACATGGATTTATTAAAATTCAGATGAAGTGTTGCTAAATCATTACTTAACAGTTATGGAATACCTCCAAGGAGACCCGGTCCCAAGTACAATCGCTCCGAAAACGAACAACATTAGATGTTCGGTATGGCAATGTTGGCCTGCTAATTTGGATTCAGGTGAAAACAACATGTTGTGGTTTTTACCATTCTACCACCAATAAGAAATGTACTATATGTTACATTGAATTACATGAAAAGTGCTTTTTCAAATTTCATACCCAAAAAATTAAGGTAGTTTATGTTTTTTTCGGTTTATTTTTTTAAGAGTTTTAGTTTTTTTGTGTAATATTGTAAAATAAATGTTTTTAGAAAAAATATTCTTTACTGCGATTTCTTTTCAGAATTAATGTCGTAGGAGCTCGGTGTTGCGATTTCGCAACAGCTATTTTTTCAAAAAGTACATATGATATTTTAAAAATAACTTTAAATTATGTCTTTATATTCTCACATATTCACTAGTTTACAAAAATACTGAAAACAGAAGTTCTGGGCACTACTGGATTAAAATAGTCATTTGAGTTTTTCTAGATGGTAAAGCCAAGGTTTTTGTAGAAAACGATAACCCTTAGGACTTTGCTTCAATAATGATAATGCAAATATTTTGTTCTCTAAAGAGAAACGTCTTCCTCGACTTCTCTTTTTTTGTAAAGTCAGTTGAGACTGAATAAAATTCCAAAAAGCTGAATTTACAGTATTGCCAATAAACTACCAGAATATGCAACCTTCATCGCCTCTTCAATGCGTTCTTCATTATTAGTATTTTTAAATTCTAAATCTTTTGAAGTATTTTTTAAATCTTTTGCGATCTTATATAATTTCTTAGCTTTTGGCGTTAATTAATCGGCATTGCTAACATTTACCGATTGTAGCAAATTCAATTTTTGCCGAATAGTTGTAAAAATAATAAGTCAATTTTATATTGTTACATTATAGAACTTTAATTTACCTTTAAGAGACACAGATGTATTTTTTGAGATTTATAATGTACAATTATTTACAGGGGTTTTTGGAATATTATTTATAGAGGTTTGCGGAAGATTATTTACAGGAATTTGCACAGGATTATTTGCAAGCGTTTGTAAAGGAGTTGGAGTCGCATCAGACAAAACAGAATCATTCAGATGTCTATATTTCGAAAACAACGGTACGCTCCTTCAGGACAATAACTATATAACTACAAATTACAATATGTAAAACTAAAGAAATTTTTGACATTTGGCATAAATGACGTACGTCAAGTGAAAAATCTAAGAATTAATAAAAAACGATCCCTACTCATGTTCTAAGAAAAGAAATGAATTTTTACTAGCGAATCTGTTTTCCAATAATCCTGAATTTTGGTGCAGCTTATTGTTACCGTATGAAATAGTAAGCCCAAAAAAGTAAAAAGTTCTGGTGTTGTCACCGGCTTCCATAGACAAATTCTGGATGCTCCTGGTTAGTTTTTAAAAATACAGCTATGGTATAATTACTAATTCATTTTGTCTTGAAAACTGAATCTTTCGCATACAAGTGAGGCCATCAGACCAATCACTCTGTGTATTTACAACAGCCGTTCCTAGAAATATTAAACTTTATTAAATTTATACAAAATATAAAATTCAAGAAAAAATATTACAAGTATTAGATACATACTTGCTTTATTGATATTCTTATAATTATCTGGTTCTACAATTGTAATTTCCTCTGTAAACAATAAAAAAGGATTAAAATATACTGCAAAGTAAACACATTTAAATTAACATACCTGCATCATCACTAGAATCTGACTCTCCCGTGTCTGAAGTTTCATTGCTAGTAGAGAAATATTCGTCACTATCCTTACATCTTTCATTTATAAGAACGTCTAGTTCATTATCTGATATTTTTTTCGGATTCTTAATGTATATTCTTTATCTCTTGGTACCTGAAGTGCCAGTTTTACTGTCCTGCATTTTTGACCCTTGTAACGCAGACCTAATTTGCGGGAACGAGTGCAAAAATACGTTTCCTAAATATGTCATGGACATGCTTACACAATAATATTGCATACTTTAGCAATTCTAATGGTGTCCTGAAGCATACACGTTATATTAGTGTAATGAGCCTATACTTCCCATCTCGTTTGCCTTTTGTTAAATAATTAGTTCAGTAATTTTTAAAATACAAACTTGATGTTGAATTTGGGCATAGTCACATTATTGCACATATTTAAATTATTTAAAAAACAATTCGTTAATTCAATACTAACAGAACATCCTGTAGATGTTTCATTTAGCTATTACCCATGTAATTACCGAGACTTAACCAATTATTGCATTCATTTATTTATTTAATTTTTACTTTGTAGTTAACGTTGTACTTACTTCAGCCAGCTATGGAAACTTTCACATTATATTAATTAGTTTAATTGCTTTGTTTCAATTAGTACGTAGTTTATTTATTTAAGAATTGATTTGTATTTATATCCGCTATATTGTGTATAATTTTGATCCAGTTATTTCAAGTAGTTTAGACTGTAATACTGCTTTTGTTAATTACTTTCAAACAGAAGCAGTTCCATCAATGTTCATTACTAATGTTTCACGAACATAAAATTGCGTCTCTGATGCTGTGTTAACCAACTGTTAAAATTGTTAACTAAGCTAGATTTTGGGCTTAAAAGTTATTTCTCCTTGAATTCGCCAATAACCATTTTGTATAAAAGCCGCCGCGTGAAGCCCGATTCTTCAGAGACAACTTGACCACCTTAGTTGGCCGTATCATTCCTCGAGATATTTAAGACATAATTCACTCCAAATTTAGAATGGTGCATTATTTCTATTTGCGTTGCGTAAATTTTAATATTATTAGACTTGCAAAATTTGTGATATTATAATTATTTTCATAAACAAAATTAATAGAAAACGAAACAATAGTATTTAAATACAGGCCGTCTTTTCCCAAAGATTGGAAGAGAGAAGCGCTCTGTTGCCATGTTTAGCGCGAAGACCACAACGAACGCTAAACCGTACATTTTATTTCAAATTAGCAGAAAGTTTCTACGCTGTATGGGTACAGATTATATACGTTCAGACACTCACCGTATTGTTGAAATGCACTACGTCATATATCCGTAACGAACATGAGAGGATATCCTTTCGATACAGCCTCTTGTCCCACGCAGTGGTGCAGCCCCCGCGGTCGCCGTCACTCCACACCTACTAAATAAACCTTAGCCAAGGGTACATAATACAACACCAAACAATAACTACCTAACGTAAGATACACACGCAAAACAACTTGGTAAATATAACCGCCAAAACCCAACGAACCTCAGCCATCTTGATGGTCATTTACCGTGAAATCGATTGAATCAATAATATCATAAAAGTGCACTAGACGCCGCCTAGTATGCACGATTTAAAGAGAAGCAGCCGCTAGCTGTTTTGAAAACCTTGTAGAATACCCTTTATTGATTTAAATAAATATTTTTCTGTCATAAAGACTTATTATTCAAGGTATAATTATACAAATAAATATTAAAGAATTATATTACAGAAGTAACATATCTGCAGTTATGAAAATGCAGAATAAACTAAAATATAAAGTGCAGCACAATTCAAATAGCAAGCATGCAAATATTCTGAGTTTAAAAATTAAATACAAACAGTGTCAATTTACAATTAAGTACATTAATAGTGGTTTAAAACTAAATGCTATTAAACATAACAGTTTAACGGTGTACACCGAGCTCTATAAGTGAAAGAAAAGTACAATAAGCTTACGAATTACAACTAAATTAAAATCCAGAGCATTAATTGAGCTAATCAAAACAAAGCCATGACACACAATGTACATACAGAGTGCAACAAAATTAAAATTGTAAATAACCTTAAATGAGCACAATTTATAAGCCTCAGTTCACACTGAAAAGCTGCCGTGTAAATGGTTTTAATCTGTACATATTTTAAGTAAGTTTTAGAAAGTTTCCGCAGCATCCAACGAACAGTTCTGGACCCCCACTTCGTCCGAAAGCTGACTCGCGACATTAGTAATAATGTTCAAGCCCCATCTGTGCACGTTACAGTAATAAACGACCCCTGTTAGAGCCATGCGCACTATGCAATGATGCTTAGTGACTGGCATACGAGCTAACAGCAGCGGAAGTGTTAAAGAAAAATTTCCAGCAAGCACTAATAGCGTCACTTTGGGACTGAGAGTTGAACCATATAGGATGTGTAAACACGTTGCTATTACTTGAAGTGACACGCGTTGACATTTAGTAGTTTGTTGGACAGAAGCCATATTTGTATGGGTAATCCTCCAAGGTGGGTTACTATTGACTATTATTTTCAATAATTTATTCATGCTTTAGAGAATTGCATCCGTAATCTTATCCAAAATTTTGAATAATATGAGAGAACTATGATTACGCGTACTTCAAACTTTGCTACTTACATAATGGTCACAAAGTTACGTAAATAAGACGCCGTTGGGACCCTCGTACGTTGTTATTAAAAATCATTTCGCATCGAACATTAGAAAAGTTAAGTAGATTTACATATATTTCGTTTTCCTAAAAATACTGTAAAGTAAATAATAACTGTATTTCTAAACTTAAACTAAGTAGTCCTCAGATAATAAAAAGCAGACCGTTGGGATAAAAATGGAATCTTAACAAAAAGTCAACGGTTATATCCGCGAGTGGAAATATAAATTCAATGAAAATAAGCTAAACATCGAAGTGCCGAAAGGAACTGTACTAAATCAAAATTACACAAGAAAACTTGGCCAACGTAAAATAAAGTAGAAATAACAATAAATGCAAGAAATGAAAATACAGTGTGGTTTCAGCTGACTATAAAGCTTCCTCAACAGTTCCAGCGGTTACAAATAAAAACACAAATACAAACAGTTTGAAATGTAGACTTGTGATTTGTCAAAATAAACTGAGTTAAAGAAAGCTTTGACACAGCGAAAATTTTCATCATTATTCTTGAAATACTGTGGCAAGACATTCACCACCACCGCCAGTGGAAAGATCAAGTTAAGTGGAAATGTAATCCAGACTCCTAGGTAGATCAAGTTTGCAAATCAAATATAGAAATAAAAATCTGAAGAGCCATCCTCTACAATATAAGCTTTAAAGATTACAAACACTACTGTAACATAATAAAATTAATTAACACCCGACAGTTTAATCGAGTCGCGAACGTTAAACGTTAATACGGTCCTGAAGCAGGGATAACATGTATGTTACTGACAAGTCTAAAGCTTAGTGGTCCGTTAGTAATGAAGAAGCCCTAGTCGTCCTGCAGCTTAAATGGAACCGAAGTATTTAGCGTGTATCTAAATACTTGAAGCCTGGGAATAGCACAAGAAATTAATAAACCGCAGCAATTATATTATTAACATCATATTAATATAAACGCGGTTACATCTCTAGACAAGTTATATCTCACTTTATCTCACTCCACTGCTGTGAATACTTCTTCTTCTAGTGGGTGCTCCACGGGAACAACATTTTTTGAACTAGTGCCTGTGCACAATTGGGGACCCAAATTTTCAGGAAATACTCGTGATCCTTCCGTAGTTGATCCTCTGCAACAGATTGACGAACTATGCATTTCTCGAAATGTTACGCAAGCTTCTCTTTTGACATATAGTAATGATTTATTTAAAGGTGGGGCTAGTACTTGGTTAAAATCCATTCGTCGGAACATTTCCTTTTGGTAATAATTAGTTAATGAACTAACTGCTGAGTTCCAACCCCCTACCTATGATTCTCTACTGTTGGAACAAGTTAAGAGTCGTGTCCAAGGAAAGAACGAGCTCATTGGAATATATTTGGCTTACATGGATAATATTTTCCCTAGGATTACTTCACATTTGCGATTTGTGCGTCAAAACATATTTACAGACTATCAGAACCAGTTCGCTTTGGTTGACGTGGGTTCATTAGAATACTTGAAGCGATTGTGTCGAAATATTGTGGTAACTAGTGCTTCAGTCGACGCTGTTTCTCCTCCTAATTCTGCTTGTTTGAATTCGGCTCCAGAATTAACTTACCAATCAACCAATATTTTGATACTTCTGCTGTTTCGTCAAAGAAAGTAACATCTCAAAGTGTTATCTGCCCTAAACCTCCTTATACTGCTAGGAAATCAACTTACAAACGTTCTCGTATTTCTACCACTACTTCAGGAACTTCTAGTACTCCTTCTGTTACTACCCCTCCTACTTCTGCCGAATGTTTAACTACAGTTACGTGCTGAAGTTGTCGTAAAATTGGACACCTTCCTCCGCAGTGCTCACAACCTCAACAGTTACACTGCTACGGATGTGGTCGTGCTGGCGTGACGTATACTTCCTGTCCGAATTTTAGACATTCTGCTCGAATGAATAACAATCCTTCTTCTTCTTATATTACCTCTACTACTTCAAACAAACGAAGATTAGGGTCGCGTGACTGTGTTGTAGCGGTCTAAAAATACTGCCACCGCAGGTAGGTTTGTGCATCGTAAGAGGCGATCAACTTACCACTTTGACATTGTTCTTCAACTTCTTCTTGTCAATTTACTTTTCTGCCGTGTTGTGGCGGCTAAAGAATTCCACGTCCACAAGTTTGCTCTGTGTGTCATAGAAGTTATTGCCTTACTACTTATGCATTTTTCTCCATGTTGACTTCATTAGTGTTCTGAAACTTTAATTTGAGTATTTCTACTACTTTTTCTCTCTTACCTTCTTTTAATACTTTCTCATATCCATAAACTTTCTTAGCTGCGATCATGCTTTTTGTAAATATAATCCTTCTTGCTCGGATTTATTTTGTTGTCTTGCTTTCTTAACCTATTAACTTCTTATAAGTTAGAATATTGCTTATTCTCTTTGCTTTGTGTATTTAATTTCTTTATAATCTTCCTACATGGTGAAGATGGTGGTTATTTGACTTGAATCTATTTCGGTTTTGTCCCGCATCTTCACTGCCATTAAGCTAATTAGTCTTTCCTCGTTCTTCCCTTATTTGATTGACTCGGAGGCGTCCGCATTGCTGTCAATTAAATCTTTTTTTCTTGAGGTTAAGGTTAACCTGGAGGTAGTATTTTATTTAGACTTCTTACTGTGTGTGATATTCTGTCTGACTTTTAGAGTCCTTTGCTGACAATTACATTGCGCTCAATAATTTCTCTTTGCTAGTAACCTTCCTTTATGTTTTTGTGTTTCTGAACACGCTTCTCTAGATCACCATTCGCTATTTTCTTTGTTTAATGGTTTGTAGTAAGGAAAAATAGTTTTCTTTGAATTATGCTCAAGTTTTGTATGCAACATCTTATTCTTATTCTTCCCCTTTCGGCTTTTTAGTCTTTTTGTCGTTATCTTGGGGTCGTAGCTTTTTAAGAACTTAATTGGTTCTATTATATTTAATTCTGTAGCTATAATTTACCGTACTTTAATACTGTTCTTCCACTTTTTCTCTACGGTATTATTCTTTTCTCATAATGGTTTTAAAATACTCAATTCTCAATTATTCCTTTTAATTTTTAGGTTTAATTACATTTATCTTATACATCTTTGTTTAGATTTGGGGTTTTATAGGATTAACCTACTAGAATTTCAATTTTGCAACTTTTGAAATTAAATCTATTTCCTATACGCTTTAAAAAATTTTATTAACGTACTTTTCTTAAGGAATATTTATAAAACATTGCGGTTTCATGAATTTGGGTACCTCTTCACGCTATTGTTAAATAAATGTTAATTAGTTTCAGCGGTACAATCGCCTTGCTAACTTTTATGCCTATCTTACTTCTTTCTTTCAGGATTATAAAGTGTATCAAAATACGGGGTACACACAACAAGTTTTTTATACTGAATGTGAATTAATACTACATCTTGTTTACGTTATATGCAAATTAATTTCGACATTTCTTCCCAAATAATATACTGAATGTTCCTGCGTATAGTTCACCTTCGATATAAGCGGTCCATTTCAAAAGTGTGTACCTCTTTTCTTTAGCTTACAGGTTCCGCTGTGCGTGCATACTTTGTACAATTTGAAGACGTGGCGCTCAAAAAAACGTTACTTACTTTTCTATTTTCTCCAGGAAAAATTGTACCTTATATTCAACTAGAAAGTTACGTCGTTTCTATTGTGTACCAACTGTCCACTTCCCTCTCTCCGATAAAGCTGTGCTAGCCGAGAAACCCTCTGTTTTACCATGTGAGTTATCCTTTGTTTCCTTTCCTTATTTTCTATCCTTTGCATTTTATTCTAGGACGAAGTTAGCTTGCGTGGCACGTGGCACAATTTGAAGCTATGGGGCTCAAGAAAACGTTACTTACTTTTCTATTTTCTCCAGGAAAAATTGTGCCTTATATTCGACTAAAGAGTTACTACGTTTCTATAGTTTTAACACTACTACTTCCCACTCTCCGATAAAGCTGTCCGAGCCAAGCAACCCTCTCTTTTACCATGTGAGTTATCCTTTGTTTCCTTTCCTTATTTTCTATCCTTTGCTTTTTATTCTAGGACAAAGTTAGCTTACGTGGCATGTGGTACAATTTGAAGGCGTGGCGCTCAAAAAAACGTTACTTACTTTTCTATTTTCTCCAGGAAAATTTGTACCTTATATTCGACTAAAGAGTTACGGCGTTTCTATAGTGTACCAACTGCCCACTTCCCACTCTCCGATAAGCTATGCTAGCCGAGCAACCCTCTGTTTTACCACGTGAGTTATACTTTGTTTCCTTTCCTTATTTTTACCCTTTGCTTTTTATTCTAGGACGAAGTTAGCTTACGTGGCACGTGGCACAATTTGAAGGCGTGGCGCTCAAAAAAATGTTACTTACTTTTCTATTTTCTCCAGGAAAAATTGTACCTTATATTCGACTAAAGAGTTACGGCGTTAATATAGTGTACCAACTGCCCACTTCCCACTCTGCGATAAGCTGTGCTAGCCGAGCAACCCTCTGTTTTACCACGTGAGTTATACTTTGTTTCCTTTCGTTATTTTCTATCCTTAGCTTTTTATTCTAGGACGAAGTTAGCTTACGTGGCAAAGAATTTCGCAAGTTAAATCTCAAAACGTTCTAACGTAATTTTATTGTAAAAATTTTAATTTACGAACAACAATTATTTCTCAGGCAACTCTATTGTTTACATTTTTCAGACTGAAGTTTGAGGTAGTTAGTTATTCATCGAACAGTGTTAGATTTCAAATTTGGATATATAATGTTATAATTGCATATAAATTGCCATTTTATGTTTTAAATAATTTTATTAAACTGTGATCTTGTTTCTTTATTGATAGTACGTGTCGTATTACTGGAAACCTACCCAATTTAAATATATATTGATATTAATTTATATTTTACCTCCAGGAAAAAAAATACCAGTACAATAAATCTACTGAATTAAGATTCTCTAATCTTAAGGGAGCAAATTGCCCAAAATTACCAACACATAACCCATAACGCAGAACCCTAAAATAAAAAAAACTTTCTTAATTATTGTAAACTTATTTGCCAATGATTCATTATAAAATATTCTTTAATTTGTCACAAGACGAAATTGAAATAACGCATGTGGCAGAAACGCCAGTGTTTCAGCATCGGCCGGCAAAGCTACAGTGGAGCGAGGCGTGGTTCTCCTATACTGCGAAGCTAAACACTGTCGGGAAAATAGGTCTAAATCGGTAAATTTGGGC
>JAHWXV010154270.1:0-10541 GCA_024586415.1 Phrixothrix hirtus
ATTATTTATGCTTTTAAATTAATTTTAGAGTTTACAATTTCGGTGTATAGGAAAGTCACTTACGTAAATAAATTCAAATTAAATTTAAAATATGTAAGAGGAAGTGGTGTGTTGTGTCACACCAGATTTTTTTTCTTAAAAATTGTCGTTTTAATGTCATGAGTATCTTAAGTTATAGACTATTTTGAAATAATTTCTATATTTCATTGCACAGACTTTTCCTTTACAAATGAAATGAAGTACTACATGTGGCCTGATAATTCAGTTGAAGTAAGAAACATATGAGATCAGTTAGTTTGAATTACATTGCCTTAAATAGGGAGTAAATTTTAATATGTCGTCTATTTCCCATACTTGAATCCTCTCTGTTCGTTTGTTTGCTTTTTAAATTCGATAAGTTCTTGGAAGTACTTTAGTCGCGTTTTTAGAAAAAGCGATAGATGATTTTTGTTCTTCTTGATTAAAGTTTTGTGGTATAAAAATATAGTTTGATTCTTTCCATTTAGTTGTTTTGCAACTATTATAAAAACCATTGGTATGAAAATCTTATACCGTTATTTATTTCAACTCATAACTCAAAACTCAAAACACCGCAAAGGTTTCTTTTAGCTAGAGAAAACAATGATTTATGCACTATTTTGTAGGGGCAATTTTTTTTTCTTGGTTGAAAAAGTTGTTTTAGGTAATACAAAAATGCGGCCCCTAAAAAAGGTTTAAAGATTTTGATTACATTCAAATTTTTAAGGGAGCTAGTTTTCAATACCTATAACGATGATCCTTCAAATTTGGATTTACTTTTGTGCAGTGGTTATCAGAAAATGATGGTTAAATTCAAACTATCTTACTTATACCTTTTAGCGCTGCCACAGCTAGTGATTATATTCTTAGCTTAGCAACTGCAAAGTTCCGGTAGATTTTTATATGAACATGTTTGTACAATAACGATTAAACAGTAAATACTTGTTTAGCTATGGAGGTATCTACTTTGCTTGCTGCGAAGCCTTTTTGCATAATCTTTGATCAGTGACTTTTGAAAATTCAGTTTCATTTACATCCTCCTTTTATCTTTGCAAATTGGCTACTAATGTATCCAATATGCCACGCATTTAGCTTTGGATTTCACAAGTTTGGAGATGAGATACTTTTCAAAACTGATCATTACTATAATTAATTTTCGAGATAATTCATTTTAGCTTTCACGTTCAGTTAGACTTTTTACACAATCACCGTGTATATCTGTTTAGGAAATCATTAAGATTTCACCTAAGTAATTCAGGCTTAATATATTGCGGGGTAGTAATGTTTGTTGACCGACCCCGGCCAATAACACGTTCTGCGCTTTTAAGATTAAAAGAAATTAGCTTCTAAGCAGAAAATCTTGTTTTATTAGATTATTTTGCCCAGTTCAGCTTTTAAGTTAAATTATTTGTCGAGCAGCCTTCGTTTTATTCGATCTTGGTAAATACATGTGTGCCTTATTTTCATGCAGGTGGTTTATAGCGTAGCCTTCGTGTTTTATTGACCACAGTCCCCTTCGATACTTGGAAAAGTCAAAAACATTTTCCATCTCTTTTTTCAACTCATTGTTTAATTAGTTCTGGATATAAAAAAGTATGATTTGCGATTTCAGAATTGACTACTACGAATCAGCTTCTGCTCTCCAGTCGAAAGTAAAATCATAGAAGGCTGCATCTCCACATGTCCTCATCTGCGAGATTGTCTAAGATAATCTCGATTGCTGCGGTTGTTAATCTTGGCCGCCATTACGACTTTGGACCCTTAATGCCAGGGAGATGAAGGTATGGGAATTTCTCCTTGCTCAGAATACCTGAAAGTTAGCCGTACTAACTATGTTGTTTCGCCGACGCTGAAGCTTACAAAGTAGTAACACAAGTAATCGTGCAGAATTCTCCAACTAAATAGAACATGGACATTAATACCAAGTTTTCATGTAAAAAGTTACATAACTTGTCTATAAAATGTCTTTGGCAATTCTACGATAACGTCTCCGGCATACGTAGTATAAATGATCATTCAAACTAGGGCTGTAAAATAATATTACCTAGTACCAAATTTATTATTCTTTCTTAAACGTTAAAGATTTATAGTAAGGGTCCTCATGGATTATTTAGAAAATTTGCAACGAAAATAACCAGTTATGCAGTTAATTAATTTACCGGAACCTTATATACATTCTAGTATCATTTTTAAATCGTTTATCTATCACGTATACCCGGTATCTAGGGACACATTGTAGTGTTTGTTTTTATTGCGAAAGAGGTTTTGATCTGACTATTGTTAGTGTGTTAAAATAACGATTTGTTTATAAAAACTTGACTTGCCTTTCTTAAATGTAAATTAATTATTAAAATTTACCATCTCCTATAAAAACAAACTCGAACCGTTGTTGAATGACAAAAACTTTGGGTAATGTAGAACCGTGAAAAAGCATTGACTTGTTCCTGTTAATTTCTGTCTTTATGATAAATCAGGTTACCTGCTAACATCGAAGGAAACAGTACTATAAATTCTAAAAGTTGATTTAAGTTTTACGTTGAATAAAATTCCTTTATCTATAACTGCTATAAATAATGGGAACTAATGGTTCAGTAGATGAAATAAAATACTTTTCACTTTAATCATTACTATTTACTCGGAAAAAACTGTTAAAGAGTAAATTGTCTAGCCTGAACGAAATTAGGTGGTAGAGCTAATGTGTTTCGTTTTGTTTTATTTACTAACGTCCTTCGGTTGTTGCTATTATAAACAATAAATTTGCGCCTCCAATTTGAATTCATTATATACCGGAAGTGTTCTGTAAGTATTATGGAAGATATATTTCCTTTCGGGATTGTAGAGTTAGAAACTTTAAATATTGTTTTCTTTTTCCATTTAGGTAAAGGAATACAGATTTTAGAGAGTACACGCAGAATAACCAACCGTACCGCTATGTATTATCGTTCGTCCTTTGCGCATACGAGGTCCGTCAAGAAATCTAGTATAAAATTTGAAACTCTTTTTAATAAAATGGCATCTTGTTTGATTACACAATTGACCTCACGTTCTATTTCTTTTGTTTATAGCGATACCCCCTTAGGAACCACGCCGCAACGACAATACCGACCGAGATATCAGTAAGACAATTTATACTAACGATAGGAGACTGTAGGGGATTTTCCGATTCTACAACTTCCCCCCACCACAAACTGTTAAATTTGATTTTAGCGTGGTGGTCCTCCCAACGCTACCACCAATTAAGCCTTCCGATTGGCTAACGCATACATTTAAAATTTAATGTACTTTTGGCGGACGCCATATTGAGTTGACGGGAAATTTAAATTTACACTTAGTGCGACGCCATCTGCCTTATAACTCTATAACTTCGGTAAGTACCCCAGCAAAATACTTTGAGAAATACAGAGTACCACCCACCAAACATTTTTTAAAATGCCAGCTTTATTTCATAAGCGCCATCTACTTAACTATGTACTTATGTATTACACAGTTGAACTATGTACAAGAAACCTGTCAATTAAATACACATCCTTAGCACCATCTATTGCATATTTATATAATTTGGGTAAGTGTCTTAGCTAAATACTTTGATAAATACCAAGCGCTACCTATGGAATACTTTTCAAAACTCGAGATGTCATCTATCCATTGGTTTTGACGAAGCCACCTGTCGAATGTATCTAGTGGTTATCTTTGTTGTGTAAAAGAAATCATATGGCTACTTTGAAAAATAGGAGGTCTAGTAACAAGTTCTAAAATTTTGAAGAACCATATTGTGGGTTGCCTTGGGAAGAAGGATCATACCATTTTAGTAAATTTTATGCCATTTATTGATATAAATAGAGAATAAAGGGCTATTAAGGTATAGATAAATAAATAACCAGTGTATTATCATTTAATTGTAAACAGCACAATTTAAAATTTTCTTGAAATTTATTTTAATACATTCATATTGTCTCGGAAATTCTTTCCTCACCTCGCCATTTTAGTGAATTGATTTATATTTAATTCTAGATATTGTAGTTTTTAACCCTGCAATATAGTAGCATCCCGTCTCACAGACCCAGCGCCTTTGTTACTGTTATTTGTGGATTAGTGGCTCGCCTTAGAACCGGTTGTTTTGTGTAGTTGTCCCATTTGTCATATCAGTCAAACAGTCATCTGTGTGGTGTGGACATCATGCCCAGTTTTTGTAATACTATTATTTCGGGTATCTCAGGCGAGGCGCCACTACTCTAGTGACTAAAATTGAAATAGTAATTATTTCTCTTTTCTTTTACTTTGAGGATGTTTATTGTGATATAAATGTTGAAGTTTGTGTGTTTATTGTTATATGTGTTTTGCGCTAACAACAAATTATAACGGACAGTAAGGCAGCCTCAGAGCGAATTCGATTACTGTTAGAAGAGGAATTTAGTGACGGACAATTGGAGATTCTGGCGAAGAAGATATTTTAGAAGAATTTCGGAAAGACACAGGCACTGAACAGGAGGGCCTGGAAAGTGGAGAAGATGTTGGAGAAGACGTAGTTCCAATTGCGAGGCCTACAAGTGTCCTGATATACCCAGATAAAGGTAAGAAAACAAATTGGGAAATGTAATATAAGAAGAAGTAAGAGCTCGACAATCAAATATCGTAATGCACCCAGCAGGGGTAAAGGCATATGGTAAATATGCTCAAACCCCTTACGACTGTTGGAAACCCTTTTTTGATTATGATATACTTAGCCTTATAGGTACATACAAAAAAAACAAAGCTCAATATACTAGGGAAATAACAACAAAACCAACAGATTTAATTGAAACTAAGGCTCTCTTTGGTTTAATATATTTAGCAAGATGTCTAAAAACAACCAACTGAATATAAAAGAACTAGGGATAGGAACGGTTGTGCAGTGGAAATGTTTTGGCTGACTATGCGACAAGATCGGTTTCTGTTCCTTCTTCGTAACATTCGTTTCGACAATTTTGCTACCAGGTTAGAAAGAAGAGAGTACTGCAAATTTGTTCCTAGTACAGAAACCTTTGAAAAACTTACTATTAACTGTTAAAAAGCTATACTATAAGTTAATATTGAACAGTAGATGAGATGCTTCTAGGCTTTCGTGGCCAATGTACGTTCAGGCAGTACATGCTGAAAAAGCCCAACAGATATGGGTTGAAAGCCTTTGCTGTAGTTGATGCAAAAACTAAATATTTTTTAAATTGGAAACCTTGTTTGGGATGACGGAATAAATGCCCTTTTCAGGTCGATAACAGTCAAATCACCTTAGTAAAGAGACTGCGCCCTATTTCACGAACAGGCAGAAACATCACATGTGACAACTTTTTTGACCTCCTTTCCCTTAATTCAAAAAGTCTACGATGAACATAGACTAACCATGGTTGGAATGGTATGAAAGAACAAAATGGAATTGCCTTTGGAACTAGTAAGCATCAAGGAAATGCCTGTGGGTAGCAGAATTTTTGACTTTCAGACAAATGCCACTGCACTGTCATATGTACCAAAGAAAGGTAAAAATGTAACCTTGGTACCAAGTATGCACCATGATGACGCAATTGATATCTTACAGATCAAAATAAGCCAGAAGTAATAAAATTCTACAATTCCGCGAAAGGAGGTGTCGATACAGTTGATGAGTTATGTGCTACTCAAATGGTCATTTTTATGAGTTTCTGCATATTGCTGGCATAAATTCCCAGGTTATATACATTGTCAATAGCCAAAACACAGAAACCGGTAACATACTAATTTTTCTCTAAAACTACTTTGCATAACAATAGATAACTACCTATCACGGTTGTTCTTAGTTAAATGCATCTATTAAATTTAATAATAAAACTAATAATGGCATTTATACATTTTTATTTACTTTTCGTATTACATATAACCCTAAATGATATTTTATTTAGGTAAATGGTTAAATAATAATAGTAATAATAATAATTTATTCATTTTCCAGTGATGTATAATGTACTGAAAGTAAGGTTTAAAATAAAATTAACGTATATATGACTATAATAAGTAAATATGTATTACGCACATAATTTATTTTCACAATATGACGTACAATGAGATAGTAAGATAATAAATTTATATATAAATAACAAACACTTATATCCAACTTATAGTTGAATTATATTACACGCTCCAAAGCTCCGCAAGTGAGTAAAAGTTGTATGCATATAAATATTCATTTTAAGCTTTTCTAAATTATACTATATTGTTTAGGTTCTGTATTGTAGTGGGAAGTGTGTTATATACATTTATGGAGTTAAATATAAACGACTTAAAAGGTTTTTTGGTTTTAGCGGTATCTGTGCGTAAAAACCTATTTCGTGTATTATGATTATGAATGCCAAAACTTTCTTGAAATCTCTTTTCATTAGTGGAAACTAATATATAGGCTCTCATAAATAAATAGGTCCATAACTGTTAAAATTTTGTGAGATTGAAATATAGACCTACGACTCCTATAATTAATGTTAAAAATTATTCTTAACGCCCTTTTTTGTAATTTTAAAATTATTGGCAAGTATATTGAGTTACCTCAAAAATTATGCCATATCTGATTGTGGACTCAAAATAAGCATGATACACACTTCGTAATGTTGACATATCTCAGATAGCATTGAGTCCTCTTACACAGATTTAGTTTTATGGAATTTAGTAATGATCTCATCCGTTTGTTTTCTTCAATTTAAGTGGTACTCGGCTGCCAGTACCAAACATTCAGTTGAAAGTACTCTGAGAAACGCAATGTTCTTTCTTCAAGAGTCAGTGAAAGAGAAGTAATATTTCTTCAGTTAAAAATGGAATCATATGTTTGTCCAGCTTTGTACGCTGAAAACAATGCCATTTATATTATTAACCAAATCGCTCATATCACTACCATTTACATTTATGTTGGTGTCACCCGCATATATTGTTACGTGGGCATTGATATTTGATGGAAGATCATTAATACAAACTGAAAACAGTAGCGGTCGAAGGATCGATCCTTGTGGAACCCTCCAGTATTTTTGAGGATATATTTAAGTTCAACAAGTTGCTATCTGTTTGATAAGTACGATTTTATTAAAATTAATGGCGTTTTTCAATCAGTATTCAATGATTTACTACATCAAAAGCTTTGGACAGATCAAAATATGGAGTAACTGTTAAATTATTTTTGTTAATATTTTCAAGTAGGTTGCTTAATTTATAGTATAAAGTTGTAAAAGTAGATCTACCACGTAGAAAGCCATGCTGATTTCTACAGAGGTAGTTATTCATATCAAATAACTTATTGATCTATTTCTAATGAGTGTTTCAAATATTTTAGAAAAGGCTGTTAAAATGGATATTGGCCTATAATTTTTTATTGTACACTTATTATTCTTTTTATGTGTTGGAATAACTTTTAAAATCTTAAATCCTGCAGGATAATATCTTAACAAAAAGCAGTCATTTATTAATTTAGTTAGAATATTTGATAAACTTTCAAAGCATAGTTTAATTGCTTTTATTGGGATCTCGTCTATTCCAAATGCAACTGTATTTGTTAAACTCTGAATTACTCAGGTAATTTCTTCGGCAGTACAGGGATATAGACAAATAAGTTTAAAGAATTAATTTCAAAAGAATTTAATTTATGAGAGAAGGTATTATTAATTGGTATATTTTTTGTAAGGTTTAAAGACAAGTTTGCAATAAGTATTTCGAGATAATAGTAGAGTCAATTCTGATGTCATCTTTAAATGGTATTGCTATATTATGAGGAATAGGAGTTGCTTTATTTAATTCATTATTTATCATTATCGAAGTCGATTTGACAGCGTGGTTGGATTAAGTATATGATTTTCTTGTTTTTGTCTTCCTTAATATTATCTTTTCGATTTTTCTGAAATGTCACAATTACATATCTGCACCTTTCCAGCTTGATGGATGTTTTAACGGCCCAAATATCCGAGTTGGTTGTTCTTAAACTAGGAAGTTCGTGAAACTCTCACTTTCTAAACGGGATTATTGCAGATTTATCTTGCGTAATTTCGTTTAGTAATGTCACAGGCTGAATTGTAAATAACGTATGCGACAAATTCACGAGTATTTAACTACGACAAGCAAAGCTACAAAGGAGCGAGGTGGAATAGTAAAGGTTGGCGCTACTGTTCTCGAGTCAAGTACTCCGGCACAGTGAATGTTCGCAAAAACAGCATATATGTCACGATCTATTATTGATTATCAAAATCGGAAAAGACATACGAAGCTTTTGATACGCCTGTATATTAAAATAGATTTGAAGCGTCAATAAAAATTACAGGTTTAATTGATACTATATAAAAGTTTAGGATGCATTTTATGTCGACTAAACAACCCTGTATATCGCTGCTATTCAGATTTACAGAAATATATTGTTATAAAAGCTTTAAATTGACCTTGAAACAAATGATTCATAACTTTTCTTTTGTTAACCAATTACTGGATTGGACTTAACACTGCACGCGCACTGTATAACTAAGATTGTAGGTAACGTCGAAATAAGAACAACAATTTAGCACAAAACAGGTTTGTATAATTAAATTCGCATTTTAGAACATGTTATTACAAATTCATCAATCAAATCTGGCCAAATATGCTTTAAATTTTAAAAATAATGTACACATTAGTTAACGGAAAATACGTTCTCAATTTGCTAATTTAAATCACCTCGACAGGCCGGAAGCGATTATTTAAAATTAATTGGTAATGAGCGAAGCTCGTTTACGTTAGCGACATCATACAACATTTAAATTATACATGAAACATAAATTTTTGTGGGAACTCAGCGTTCTTTATTGCCATAAGTTTAGAAAAAAAATCATTAAGGTACACTTACTGCGGTACTTAATAATTAACTTGAACAGATTCTAGCTACTATTTTACACTTTTAAGGTCAAAAAATGTTAATTTAGCAATTTTACACATATCTTAGTTCATCTGTTTTGAAAGACGTTCAAATCGGGAATCAGTGCCCTTAATTTAATTATGGTACTACTGGCCGGAATTTTCAACGATGTTAACAGCTGAATTTGAATATGCCAACAAAGAGAACAGGGCTCGACGGATCGCATTCAAAGAGACAAATGAATAAACACTTACGGTGGTAATACTTTTGGAAATCAGGAAGAGGTTCTTTCGATTAACATTTCGTTAATGACACCCACAGTTGAAAATGATACGGAAATGCACTTCGCGGAAACCTGACAAGTTGCTTATCTCAATAATCTGGAAGACTACCTTGGCGACTATGCCCACGTCAAACACCTAGGAGTTTTATAGGGACAAATCTTAATTCGCTAAAATAGAAAGAGCGCTCCCGATAACAATTAGCAATTAACTGTACATGTTTTTTGTCACTTTTTACTTCGGACTTAATGATCTGTTTTACTATTATTTTTTAGTACTTCTGTTATTCGTAGGCAAGTAACCATTATTGACTACCCAACCTCCGGGGTCTTACAAGTTTTTCTGGCACATGATGTCATTCGCAAAGTCAGTCTCGCGCTTGTTCAGCATTCCTTATATAGTGACTCAATTGATTATTTTACGATGTTAATGCTACGATATGCATTAATTATTTTTATGTTTATTTCTTTCATTTCCGATAACCTAATCACATTCAATTCACTTTGATACGTATATATTTATAAGTTTCAACAATTTTAAAATAACTCACGCTGATTTCTTTCATTTGTAACGGTGACTAATTCTACTGTTTGAATTCTATAAATGTTCTTAATGCTGTATTTACTAAAATTTTCTAAAATCATTATAAAAACACCACAGGAGGCGTATTCAATTAAATTCCTATTTTAATTTATTTTTGCTTAGAAAATTAAGTTTTTAGACATCTTCAATTAATTCTTACCCTAATAAAATTCATTTTCATGCTATATACATACGGTTATGTATATTTACTGCTTAATATTTTGTAAATTGCCTTAAAATACAGCAAGAGATGACAGTAAATTTAACATAATGAAATCGTTGGAATAAACGTGTTTCACTTTCAACTCTACGGTATTTAGAGTAAACTTCCGGCATTTTGTACCCATACTGCTATAAAACCTGGAACATATTCTTGATTGCACCAATATAAATGTATGGTTTCCTCTAATTACCAGTTTGTAATCTTGGAATAACCCAAATACATATTTTAGTGGAACGCCGAACGTGCAACCAGTGGCGGCACGTAGTGGTATGTCTTTGGGGGTGCACAATCCGAAAAAAACGTCTTTACACTACAGCGAATACAAAAACACAGAGAGCACAACTTCAATGTGAAGGCGGCGTAGCATTTCAGCGAATGAGATATCGTAGGGCATTATGCAGTGAACAGAAATTTAACTATCGCATCTGTTAAGTTATCCGTTATGGTATTATATATAATATATGTTAGAGAGTGAGTTATTTCATTGAATGTTAAATACATAAATAGAAAAATAGAATAATAAATGTTTTCGTTTTTTTAATGGGTAAATGCGTATTTATTTGGGAGTTCACGT
>JAHWXV010154282.1:0-19956 GCA_024586415.1 Phrixothrix hirtus
TTAACTTTCTCTTGCATTTTTTCAACCAGCATCTTTAACGTTGGCACTTTACAATCAACAGTATAAATTTCATGTGCACTTCTTCTTAATACACCTTGATATAAATTATCTAAATCAGTTTTAACCGAAGCTGGAGTTTCACGTTTCTTCTTTGGAGATTCCAACAAAGAAGTAGTACTTGCCGTTTTAGATTCTAACCGAATCTTCTTTGTGAAACTGACTGACCTTCTTGTTGCTGCGGCAGCTAGTTCATTAGCTTTTTCTAATTGAAAAGTCCAATGGCCATTGCATTTTTGTTTGTCGCAGAAGTCAATAACGTTACGAATAATATTTCTTGCTTCTGAGCGAACATGTTTACGTTTACTCATGAGTACCAATTATACGCTACAAATGAAAGAAAACTTTAATTAATTTTATGTTACAATTATACCCTTAATTTAAAAAAATAAGTGTAAAATTATTGACATTTCGATATTCATAACCTCAAATCCCACAACTTGACAGAAAAATTATATAACTACAAAATAGAAATACTTACATGAAATATTACTGTTTAAATGGCTAGTAGCGTCTTGAAAAAGACGATTTTCTTCAGAAAATAGATACTATCAAGGAAATTATATTATGAAATCCCCAAACACATCGGTTTTTATCGTTTACTATACAAAACTCAAATAGCGCTTCTGATTGGTTCATGCAGTATATTATTGAAATTAGTTCGCATATTTTCCGGGGCTCTTCTGAACTTGGTGCTACTGTAGAGTCATGTTTTCGGTCAAAATTTTCGATGTCCAGTTTATAACGGAAATGCACGTTATCAGGTACCCTGAATCCGCAAACCATGTTTTTAGAAATTGGTCTATTTGTGTGTGTGTGTGTGTGTGTGTGTATGTGTGTGTGTGTGTATGTGTGTGTGTGTATGTGTTTGTATGTGTGCGTGTGAGCGTGTGTGCGTGCGTGCGCGCCCGCGTGCGTGAATGCGTGCGTGCGTGCGTGAGTGCGTGCGTGAGTGCGTGTGTGCGTTCGTTCGTGCGTGCGTGCGTGCGTCGTAGAAAAGTGAAATTTTATATATAAGTTTACTACCGCCTTAGCATTTCCTGTAAGAATTTCGTTAAAATCGAATGACCGGAAGTGCCACTTTATTCTTGTTTTTTAAGTTTTTCGCATTTTTTTCGAAAACAGCTCTAACGATTTTCTTTAAACTCGCCACGTTTCTTGCGTCTATAATGCTATATTACATGAACTAACTAGTTTCTCTGAGGAAATTCGTTGAAGACAATTATTGGGAAAAATCTCTGGAGTTAAATTGGATTGGTGATCGTCTCAATTATCGTCCTCAAAACAAATGTAAAAAAATGCAAATAATATTATTTACAAAATTAATTGTTTATCATGTGATCTTAGTTATATTGGGCAAACATCTACGTGGTTTAAAACACGAATGGCTTTGCATAGAAGCGATTAATAGCTTAAGAAAACAAGATGCACTCTTGAAATTCATTGTAGTGAACTTAGTAATGTTCAAATTTTAGATTTCTGTAGTAATTACAAAGAAAATTTATTTTTGGAAATGTTTTATATTAAAAAAATTGGTAAAGTATTAAATTTCAAATCTGACATAATTTGTTGCCATTTTGAAGGTAATTCCATTATGCCTCTCTCACAGAAACCCTCGTCCCTATTGGCAAAAGCCTGGGACAGTTGATTTGCACAAGCTTCTCTTAAGGCGAATATTTCACCAGCAAAATCATTCGCCATAGACAGGGACAGGTGATAATCACTTGGTGCCAGATTCTGACTATAAGGTGAATGCGCAAGAACCTCCCAACTAAGCTCCCGGAGCTTCTCGCGAGTCACTATCGATGTTTGTGACCTGGCGTTGTCCTGGTGGAACACAATTCCCCTCCTATTGGTCAAATCTGTCCTCTTCTGGGCGATTGCTCCCTTCAGACGGTCCAATTATTGAGAGTCCAGGTCGAAATTAATAGTCCAGGTCGAAATTAAGAGTTTGGCCGTAGTGGAGCAGCTCATAATAGATGATTCCCTCCCAATCCCACCAAACACACAGTAAAACCTTACTGACCGTCAATCCTGGCTTGACCACCGTTTGCGCCGGCTCATTGCGATTCGTTTTTGCTTGACGTTGTCGTAAGTGACCCACTTTTGATCCACCAGTCACCATCCGCTTCAGAAATGCGTCGATTTTGTTGCGATTCGGCAGCGATTCGCAGATGGAAATTCGGTTCATGGGGTTTGTTTGCGTTAACTCGTGTGGCACCCATACATCGAGTTTCTTTTTGTATTAAGACTTATTCATATGGTTCCAAACGGGTTTATGTGCAATTTTTAGCTTCTGGAAATCGAAGTAGTGCTTACATGACGGTCGAACTCGTCGATTTCCATTATTTTATCAACATTTTCGATAATTGGCATTCCAGAGCGTAGTACATCTTTGACATCAAAATTACTGGAACGGAATCGATGAAACCGAAATTGTGCATGATTGGCTGTTATAGTATCAGGACCATAAACACTATTCACATTTTCAGCCGTCTGACTTGCGTTTTCGCCTTTATCGAAGAAAAACTGTAAAATATGGCGTATTTTCTCTTTGCTGGTGTCCATCTTTGACGCGCGCTCAAACAATACTGAGTCAAGTAATCATAAAACTGCTTGAGAAGTTTTTTTAGCACGAAATTGTATATTTCTAATACCATCTAATATAATCCGATCGCACTTATACAACGCGAGATACAGATTACTAAAACCATCTATTGGAAAATAATGGATTTCTTTTTACTACACCTTTTATATTCTAGTTCAATTTTAACACAAACAGCCAATTGTAATTCATATAAAACATTTCACAAAAACATGTATAATTATTCGAAATAAATAATAAATTATTTATAAAACGATTTATTTGACTTACACTTGTTGGTACTCGATCTTTTAAGCAGCTCTCAGCTTTGACAGTTTTGAATCTGTACAATGAGGCATTCAGGCAATCTTTGCTCCTATAGGGTTATAGGCTAAACCCTGCAAATTTAATAATATATAATAATATATCATATAAATTTAGACTTAATTAATTGTAAATATAGCTGGAATGTCGAATACTCTACGAATGTAATATAATACCTACTATTAGAGAAATATAAATGTAATTTTAGGTTAAGAAGCGTCTATACCCGTCAATATGGTAATTTCGATGTAGCTCCCTTAAAAATCGATAAAATTAAATGCAGTTTTCGGTATATTATTCAAAAAAGAACCCAGAATTTGGCATTGCTGTTGTTTTTCTCTAAATATCTATACTTTTTATTTTCAGAGGTAAAAAGCCAAATTTTGTATTATCAAGATTTGTCCCAAATCAAGGAATGTACTTAGGGATGTTATGTAACATATCAGCCCTACATTACCAAAAATGAAAGAGTAGTTTGAGAATTACGAAATAAAATTTCGGTATCGGGCAAATTACGCCACTGACTAGGAAATGGCTACAGTGATTTCTATGTAATAGGCAGCACATAAAGTAATTTGACGTTGTATTTTAATTTATAGTGTGATTTGTGATTGTTATTTGCAAGCAATGCTTCAATGAATATATTTAAACTATATTAACTTGAAAATAATAATATATTCTAAGAGTTTCTTTTTAATTATTTTCAATAATTTTCTGTAGTATTCCTTAGGTAAAACAGTAGTAAGAGATCCATTCCCTTCTAGCTTGTCGTTTTCCTCTGACTCCAGCATTTTTTTGCTCTAAAAGATTTGTTTAACCTTTTTATGTGCGTTGGTCACATTTAACGTCTTCTCTGTCAAATTTGCGTTTTTTCAAAAATTGTAATTTGACTACTGTGCAACATAATTTTCCGTTTGGCTCGCTGTAACTTTTGTAATTTTCAAGATATTTAAAAAAAATTTTTGTAAATTACACGCCATTTTATTCTCAGTGCAATGGTTAAATTCAATTTTTACTAAAGACAATAACGTATTATTGATATACAAAAAACTAACAATAGTTGCTTCGAGAATTTAACTTCGTATTAAAATTTTCGAGATGCGAGGAACTTTTTATTTGTGGCCCAATTATAATCGCGTTTACACCGTTAGAATCGTAAAACGCGGTAGTTATTTTTAATTTGAGGATTTTTTTCTAAAATATGTACATTTTTCGCAATGACAAATTAAATTTGGAGTTAATATTGCGCTCTCATTTAGCTTACGTTTACTATCAGCTACCTCGGCACATGTACAATGATAAAAACCGAAAATCTCCTACTTTTTTTAAAAAATATTAACACATTTTGCTAACTAAATACAACTAATTGTACAAAAAAAAAATTTTTTCCATTACATCTTTGAGCATTACATTTACAATAAACGTTTTTCTCACTGAATGCTAGTTTTTAACATTTATCCATTAAAATAGGCATCATAATACGGTTACAAAATTTCCGTCCAAAGACTGTAGAATCCAGAATTTTACAAAGTAGGTGACTGGCAGTTTTATATATTTGTATCTGATATAAGTCCCTTAAAACGTAAAATTGGAAAACGGATTCGGTTGGTGGAAGAAATCTGAAATTATATAAAAACTAAGTATTTAAATAAAAATAGAAGACAAATTAATTTTACCTTATATCTGTCTTACTAAATCATGCAATTTTATTTTCTTCGACCCTTTTGATTTTAAATATTTCGAAAGTGCAAAAAAATACCTCAGGACTAAAGTGCTTTTTTATCTCGAGATTAAAAGGGGCACTTTAATCCCTTGGTATATAATAGTATATTATATCCCAAACAGTACATTACGACAGGGACTAAAGTGACCCTTTCAATCCCGAGAGGGATTAAAAACCATTTTTGTTCTGAGGTATATACGTTATTTTGTGCACTTTCGAATAATTTGAAATGAAAAGGACCAAACACAATAAAATTGCCTGATTTTGATATTGACAGTTCATTTGATTTATCAACGTATGCTTTACAGAAAATGCAATTTAAATTTTATTTGCGAAGCGCTATAGTAACGCATTCAGCAATATGGAATTTTAATTATTTATTTTTTGTTATTGACATCAATTTACTTTATTTATGCGGGATTTAAAGTACTTTAATTCCCAAGGGAATTAAAGTAGAATTTTAATCCCTTGAGATTAAAAGTGTCGCTTTAATCATGGAAATAAGTGACTAGATGTGGCGTTTTAGGCCAGAAAGTGCAAAAATGTAATTAACATCCTCATGCGATTTATAATAATAAATAATGCGGTGGAGGAAAACAAAAATTATTTTTGTTATTACATATTTTACGATTTCTAAAATTATAAACGTTGATATTATAGTAATGAATTCCCCGAAAGCAGAGTTGGCACGGAATATGGTATGTATTTCAAGCCGAGTAACATAATATGTAAGTACATGCTGATATTATTACAAAGTAATCAATTTTAGGAACAATTATAGTACAAGCAAGTTGGCAGGAGAAGTAAATGAAATCTAAAGAAATTGGTAAATATTTGTAACACATGCAGAGTCAAAAAACTTCTTTTACAAATTTTGAGGACAGCAAAATAGTTTATTAAATGTAGATCCAAAAACACACAAGGGGCGCTATAATTCTTTGAAGATTGCTAACAAAATTTTCTAAGGAGTCATTGCTACGTTTCGTCAGTCATTTAAGCTCATTCCGTAACAATTGTTGATACTGTAAATTTACAATTGAAGATAATATAAAATTAATCATAGAGGTTACAATTTAACCTCTAAATTGAATCAATATGTTGTATTATACGTTTTTGGACATACATATACTGACTCCCATAGAAATCGCAACACATGGAAGTTCTTGATCAATTTTAACGAAAGTTTCAGAAAATACCTACTTTGATGAAACAAGGTAATGATTAAGATTTGAATAAAATCCATTAATCGGTTGTTGTAGTTTTTTTAATTTGTTTGTTTGCACATAATAACAATAAATTTTATGAAATAAAACAATCAGTGTGTAATAACTGTCAATTTTTCGAATTATTTGTCTACTAATGCCTTCTGAATATTTTTGTCGTAGCCGTATTATTGTCATGAGAGAGGCCCGACTGCCGTTGGCGGTATAAATAGTGATGTTGCAACGGTGGTTATATCTTGGTCCAGATGGTCCGAAGATGGAGTTTAACAACATCACCCTGGATCTGAATGTTCGTAGGGGAGTACAGATCTTGAAAAACGTCGTTTAAAACTTTTGTCCACAAGAAACAGATTTCCTACAACTCGGTCGATTGTAATAGACGGATGGGAGGTGTGGGACTCATAATGTTAATGCCATGTGTTTATCGCCTAATAAAATCTTATGGTCTGGATTCGTACCGTCAATTTTTGTATTTTCTTTTGGCTTCACTTTACTGTGCTCGCAGACTAGACTAGACCAACGAAAGAGAGAATTGAACACGAGAATGGCACGAAATTGTGTTCAGTGTTGAGTCTCGATTTTGTTTGTGAAGAACGTAAAAATTCAGCATTTTTTTATTGAACGGAACACAGCCCTCGCAGTAGGAGTGACGATATAGGGTGTAATGTTATGGTAACAGATAACCCTTGGTATTGACTGCCGGCAACTTAAATGAAGCCGGTTACATTCCCAATGTGCTGGAGTCTGTTGCACTTCCATATCTACGGGGTTTGGAAAATCCCATTTTCCAACAAGAATATGCGCACCCACATACGGCTCGGGCTACAACAAAACTTTTTGAAAGAAGCTAATATTATCATCCTCGCATGCCTACTCGGTCGCCTGATTTGTCACCCAGTGAGCATGTATATTGAATTACATAATTTGAAAACATTCAATAGAATCGCTCAACTAATTCTAGTTGTTGCGTTTTTTATGGAAGTCGGTATATCGTACGGTTATAGGAACTATGTTGCTTAATTCAGCAAGTACCGCAGGATCAGTTTGTCTAATAGTTATCATGAGTGTCTATGAACCCAAAATTTGTGGAATCAAACCCAAACAAGGTGCTAAATGCTTCAGTCGAAAAATTTAAGAAACATTCCTTGTCTACTCGGATAAGGAAATAAATTCGTAGACCCCTATCGATTTTGTGTTTGGCGCATTAAACATTTCTACTGAGATGAAACTCTTTCAGATTCGGCAAAATTATAGTAGACGACGAAATACTACGACATAAATACCGTAATAATGTCGAACATTATTTTTTTAAATAATTTTGGGCCACGACTTGCGCGTTAGTCTGCCGGGTTCAATAAGAAATAATACTTGACGTTTGTACAGCGTTTCTGTCCTCCCGTTTTTATCGCCAGTCTAACCCGTTTAAAACGTAAACAATCTTATAGATTCGTGGAAATTTTTAACAGTGCGCATCTAAAAGATGGCGAACTTAATCGCTATGCTTAGCATGGCTCGCCCGCCGAATGGCTCTTGTATATCTTTCGATGACAGTTAAAGTGCGTGTAATATAATGTACATAATGTTACATAATGATATTTTATAAATGTTTAGCGGCAGAACAAGTAATCCAAGTATAGTTCCTGAAAATAGATTATTGGTCGATATTAATTGTGCTACAAAGCTTAAGTACAATACCGAAATATCCACTTTTCGATTGTACATTTAGGGATATAGATATTATAAATGAGCAACGAAGAGGGTTGAAATCAAATATTTTATTTCGTTGTAGTATGTGCAACATAAGAAGAACAATAAACCTCATTCAAGAATCCGAGGGAACTAACATCAATGATGTTCTCATTCTTGGAACCCTGTCCACTAGCATTGGTTCTTCCTCGGTAGAAGAATTATTTTTGTTTGAAATATATCATTTATGACCCCTTCATTATATCAAAACCACCATCATAACGTTGCATAGTCTCGTGGAAAAGCATAGAGAAAGCTGAAAAATAGAAAGCTCGAGAGTTGAGAGGGGTAGATGCAAACGGTATTCCGTTAATTAATGTTGTTGCAGATGGAGCTTGGGCAAAAAGGTCCTATTCGATAAATTATGATGCTATCTGTGAAGTTGTAAGTATTCCTTTTCACTAAATTAGTAGTGGTGATATTATCATTATGTTTTGTATTTTCACGAAATTTTCCTTACTAGGCGTGTTTTATTGATGCCAGAACAAAGAATATTTTAACTATTGATATAAGAAACAAATATTGTACAATGTGCATGCGATCTGTGAGGTAGAATATCGTAATTCTTAGTCACGAATGCTTTAAAAACTGTAGTAGCACTTCAACTAGGATGGAGGCCGACATTCTAGGGGAGAGCTTCAAGAAAAGCACTGAAATGCATAGTGTTATATAACATCAATTGAAGGGCGATGGCGACAGCAGTGTGACTAGGAAGTTTCTTGAGGCACAACCTTTTTCGAAAAAAATAGAATGCAAAATACGTGAAATCTGTGGATTATATGAAATGAATATAACAGAGTCCTAAGAGACTTTGTGTTTCAGGAAGTAAACGCAGTAATTCAAAAAATAAACCAGTTCCTCCTAGCCTATGAAAAATTATCTAGAATAATACTCACAGATAGCAATGTTCTATTACTTGTGCCAATATAAGGACTTGGAAAACACCTATTCACATATGTTTGCCAAATACAAACATTTTCAGATAATTGCGCATTTCTCGTGCTCCTCTAGTAGTTCAGCTATAAATCATGTAACTAGCATGGAAGACTGTGGTCTACTAGCTGATCTTCTGGTGTATTTTGATAAGTCGATTATTATTGTGTTATCATGAATAGCAACTGAATATAGCTGAACAGCATAATGCCATAGTCTGAAAATATGCGAGCAGTAAAAAAATAAATTTCTCACTGAAAAGGTCATATGAGGCTCAACTGCATAATTTGCACAATTGCAATTTCCTTCAACAGTGGTGAGAAGCACTACAGCCCATCCAACGGTTCCACTGTCACACAAAAGTATTTCTACAGAATGGCACGTAACACTTATGTGCACTAGGTTCGCTTTCTTGACGTTTATAATCATTAAGTGGTACAGCAACAAATATACCGAATTAGTTATGTTGAGGGTAAATCAAAAGGACTACCTCTTGTCAATTACTTTAATGAATTGTGCTATTTACATAGATACCGTCTGTATTAACTTATTTAGCATCACAAGCTATGCCGCTTCCCGGAAAACTCGCGTTCCGCTTTATTTAATACACTTTACCATCTTATATGCAGTACGTCATGCAGCTACAACCGAAACTATTGATGTTCATACTCAGTACGGTTTCGAGTACTATATTCTCGTCGACTCACCTCGACTGCGCTTTGTTTTCCTGATAGCGATTCAATACACCTACTGTTACATTGTACGTGTCGTAATGCCATTTTGATACCTGACAATTTACCTCTTTATGTTTTTGAAATAACCGTCTTTTAAGCTCACAGTTTCTTGTTTATAATGTCGTTTAGCTATAATTTTCTGAGTTATTTTAAAACCAACTGACAATGATGTTTAGAGAACTCGAGTTACATCATACGTAAGCAATGAATTCTGTTTGAAGTTATTACGCTGATGTATCGAATTTAATTGCATAAAAATAATGGTAATCTAAAACCAAAAAAACTCGTCTTTGTAATAAGATATGTCATAATAATCAATACAAGACCCCATAACGGGAAAATACACAAAAATAGTCATATTAAGGAAATGAGCGGTATTTCAACAAGTCTACTTGTGGTCGTTTTGTACTTTTTAGAGGAGTTACAATACAGCACCAATACCTTATACATTTTTTGTTCTTAGAAACTGTGATCGACTATTGTAGTGGTCATTTAGGACACGTGGTCAGTTGAAGGAATTTTACTACAAATCGCAACAATTAATATTACAAATACAAATAAATGTAGTCCAAAACAGGCGTAGACAAAGTCATTGATAAATTTAGGATATGAAATCAGATATGAGGAAGAACAGAAATATTGAAGTCTCCTTAGTTGTCTAAAATTCAAAGGAAACTGAAGGAACAGTTAATTAATTTAAGTAAAGCAATGCAAAATAATATAAAACTAAGATGAGCAATACCCAACCAAGCGTAACATTTTATTGAAAAACGATAACATACGAAACAGAGATCAAATAATAAAAATGACAGGATAGAAAGCATCGTAAACAAAGAAAGCAACGAACTGCACAAATAACACGCTAGATATAAAAGTGAAAAGGGCAATTTATAGTAAAAGGCACCTACTTTTATCAAATAAAATTTCTATTGAAACACAGGAAAGCTTTATAAAACCAAATACTATAGACTGTGTTATGTGAACCTTAATCATGGTAATAGAAACAGGAAAACTTATGAATTACGGATTTAATTACCATAGAAGTAAATACAAAATCCTTTCCTTTTTTAATTATTAACGATAATATAACGAAAAATCCCAGATTTTCTTGTGTGGAAATCAATATTAAGTAGCAAAATCATTTTATTTACATACAAGTATAGTGGTATGCTTAAACAACTTATCGAAGTGCAAAGTTGATTCTAGGAAATAATCATTCCAAACGACTCGCAAGAGTAATTTGATAAAATAGAAAACAAATTTAAATGCACATTAATGAAACAAACTGGAACAAATAAATCTATTGGAAATTGTAATTCTTTTACAAAGAGTGTACAATATTACACCTACATAACTCATTTCAATTATATTGCCGCTAAAACGAGAAATTCAGAGCTCCGCATTTATTCATTGAAATAGCTTTTTGCAGTTGGTTATTAATGAGATCTTACAGATTATTTTATAATCAGAATGGAAAATCTTTTGAATTGATGTTTTAATAATTAGCGTTGTAATACAATTGTATTTTTTGTTAATTTGCCAAGACAACTCGACTTAAAAGTTAATTTAAACAGCACAGATTAAAAATTCTGAAATAATAGATTATACCTAGGTATCGGTAGAAATGACCTTGCAAAATTTGAAGAAAACTGATGTAAAAATTTTTGACAAAATCAGTTAAACCTCCCCCACCCCGTCTATATATGATGTTTAAATGTGCTCTTCTACATATTTCCATCCGTTTTTTCAAAATTTTTACAGATTCTGTAAAATGTGTATTAATATGTATATAGATTACAAAATCTAAAATTAAACGATAACTTTTTTAGTTATTTAATAATTAAGTAACATTTTTATAAATGAAGTAATAAAGGGTTATAATATAGTAACTTACTTTAATTAAAATACGATATGTATGCGCTTGCAAAATTAAAACATTTAATTAATAAAATAATAATTTTCATTTTAGTTACATCAGATGGTGCCACACACCATCATGCAATGTCGCCACTGCTAATATTTTAAACCGGTTGCTCTATCAGTGTTGACAAAGATTCTAGGAATGCTAATACTGCAATTAAAATTGAACTTTATATTTAATCGTACATATAGTAAAATGCGATCATTTAAATTTCAGTTTCCTATGAGTTATAAAATGTTTCCGTAGAGCGTAGCTTAGGCACATGTACGCCAATCAAAACTAATACATAAGCTGGGAATTATCTATAATAATAATGTCAACAAATTTGGCGAAAAGAACTTTATTATTAAATTAAAATAGGATATCTATTTGCAATATTTACAATAAATGTACGAAATGATGACCATTTAATGTTTTATTTCACAGTAATGGCAACAACAAATTACGAGGGTTATCTCTAAATTAAAGACCGTTCGGTTGTAAAAAATTTGTTATGAAAACTTTATAAATATTTTTGTATTTCCCTTAAAATACACACATTCATTACTGCTATAAATAATCGCCACATAAATTAAGACATCTATCATAGCGATTCACCAGCGCCAGTATTCCTGATTCACAGCACTGTTAAGTTCATTGTTACTCACGGATTGCTTACCACCCAAAAATACTTTCAATGTCTGCACTATAAGGTAGGTGATCGAAAGTTTCCTATCCAAATCTTCTCGGCAAATCACGTGTTGCGCCTGCAACATTCGGATGTGCATTATCGTGCAGAAGTACGACGCCGTCGGTCAGCCGTCCATGTTGACGATTTTAAATGGCGCGTTTGCATTTTCAGTCGTTCTACGTGGTATAAAGTCAATCAACCGTATGTCAAACTGACCTCAAAATACTGTGGCCATCACTTTGCGTTAGAATGGTGGTGGCTTGACCTTTGTTGGTTTCGTTGGTGACTGAGGACGACGCCATTCACTTGACTGTCGTTTTCTCTCTGACGTGTAATACGAAATCCGTGTTTCATTGGCAATTACAATTGAATTTAGGACTTATCGCCATTTTCTGAGCAGTGCAACAGAAGTTCCAAAGCAGATCCCATTCGAATTTGTTTGTGGCGTTCCGTTTAGACGTATGGCACTCAACGTACACAAACCTTTCTGAAGCCTACATGGTCATGCACAATGCGACCAATAACGTCAGGAAAACGAAGAGCCAGGTCAAAATTTGTTATGCTACGATCGTTTCTGATTTCATCATCGACGCGTTTCAACAAGTCCGCACTGATTTATCGAGGGTCTCCCCGAACATTCTTCATCATACATATTAATTCGGTTAGTTCTAAACCTTTCACACCATTTTCATTCATTATATTATCACCATACACCGCAACCAACTGCCTATGAATTTCAGCTGGCTTAACGTTTTGCTGGTTTAAAAAACGTATCTCTCCATGTATTTCACAATCGGCGGCAACATCGATTTTCTGACTCATTTTAAAACGTAATAACTCACACGTAAATAAACGTACTACAATGCGACAACTAACAGACAACAGCGCAGTGTGTATATTACTAGAGTAACATTCATCCACACAGGTTTGTCAACCTCAAAGAGAGAAATTTCCCAGAGGTCTTTAATTTAGAGATAACCCTCGTACGAAACCAATTAATAACAAATTCAAACTGTCAATTTGGCAATTATTACTGAGAATGAATTAAGCTAAGACACAAATTTTTTTCATAGCCCACTGAAATTTAAATGATCGCATGCTATAAATGACCATACAAATGTAGATGTATAAAGAATCGAATTAAAATCAGTAAGTAAAAAATTAAACTTAATTTTATTTTAAAAATAACTTTGCTATGAGGTAAATGTTGCAATTATAGCCAGTCAGTCTGCGATAACGTAAAGTTTCCAATTAAATTAAAAATAGAAGGATAATTTAAATTTTATTAATTTTTTTACGGCAAATAACATAGAACGTAGATTTTCATAAACGATATTTCTTATTCATTATAACAAATGTAGGCATAGGAAATAGATATAGCTTGAGGTATACAAAAAAGCCTATAGTCAGCCATTTAAATTCTATGTAAATTTTGAAATGCATAAAATAAAATAAGGAAAATCAAAAATATTTATTCCTAATTATACTCGTAAATGAAATGTAAATAAAATATACAGAGACAACATAAATTAATAGATATGAATAATATGAACACAAAAATTCTTCACACTTAAAATCAGAAAATATTTTAAGATGAAACCAATGTTCACATCTATCACAGCCACCTTTTTCTAAGTCGTCTTCTTGTACATCGCTATCAAGGTTCAGGTCACATTCCTGACACTTTTATTTTATTTTAGTTCATTGAGAACTGACATTTGATGTTATTTCTTCAATGCTTGTAAAAATGCATTATCGAATTTTAGCATTTTGTTTTTCATTTTCCTTTTGTGCAATTCGTTTTGTTCTTGTTTCCTTACTTTTCCATTTTCCTACTTCCTCGTTTTGTTTCTTTTACGTATTGTTGAAAAATGTCTGATGATATGCTGCTGACATTAGAATTGACCAAATCAATGTTTCCCATGGGCTTTCATTTTTATCTCGTGTAGTATAATACGTAAGAGAAAGTTCTGTATTGCCTAACAACAGATTGTTAAAATGATCTTCAAACAGAGAAAAACCAACCGGGGTTGGAATTTTAAAACCCAACAAGAGACAAAATGAACAAAATTGTTTACTACACTGGAATCATTTGAAGAGGGGGGGTCAAGTTACCAAATTATAGTCAAATAAAATGACAATGATTTCAGGAAACAAGATAATCGGATATTACAAGAGAAAAGCTCTCAATATTTAGATATTTTAGAAAGAATTACGTTAGAATGCCAGGACAGAAAGCTCCAATATTGGCTGATATTAACGGCAGGCGTATTGTTGATATATTATATTTTGTAATAAAATTAGAGGTTTGTGATTAGTGTCGTATCCATAAACTAGGGTATCTAGCATTTAAAAAAGAAGATGAAGAAGAACTGAATTCAAAATTGGTTTTCAAATGCGATAAGTGCAATAATAAGTAGATCATAGAAACAAACCCTTATGGGTCCGTTGTGGACCATGCAAATTATTTTGCAACATGTCCTGATGTGAAAACAGGTGAAGGTTACACTAAAATTCAAGGTTACCTAACATTGTTGGATATTCGATTTGTGAATGTCCACATTTTTAAGATACCAAGAAAGGATAAACGAAAATTGATATGATCGTTTCACGCATTTAATAATGGATGCAGAATAGGAAGAATACCAAATAACGAAATAGGAAGCATCAAAAAAATGCCTGTCATTTGCGATGGAGGATGGTCTCATAGAACGTATAGATATGTCTATAGCGCTAAACCTGGCGTCGTTATCATGATAGGAATGTATTCAAATACAATTTTATGTAGGGTATTAGAAATAAATATTATAGCATTAGTAATATTTCTAAAACTCACAGTCAAATACCAATTAATTATAAACGTTACAAAACTGGACAGAGTCTTTCACTGCGATGGAAACCAACATTATTGTCAAAGGCTTTCGTGAAAGTAAAAAATTCAGAATTTGCTCTATATCGAGTACGTTTGTAATCATTCTTGGTGAATATCATAAGAGTTGTCGCCAAGCAGCTGTCAGATGGTCGTTCGACTATCCGAAAAATTGAATTTAGAGTTCATGAGGAATACTCGCACCGTAGAAGATCAAATCAGAGCTACAAGGAAGACGTACGTACATTTGTACGAGAGTCATTCGAAAAGCAAAGAACGTTGTTTTATGACAAGTGACTGCGTCCACCCCCTACCATCGCCGTCCAGCCACTGACTGCAGCACTGTTTCGCTTCAGTCTGGTGGAAGCCATGATCTGCTACGATTGATTACTGATTAGTTGTGCTACGTTAAATTGTGACAAAATTAACGATCCCACCAAGTGTAAACTTCGCAGTGTTATCCTCTTTTTAAACGCGCAAAAAGTCCAACCTATCGAAATTAATAGACAGATATACAGCTGCATTGACACAGGATTTGCTTCAGCTGTTTGAGAGGGAAATCCTTGAGCATATGCCATACAGCCGGGACTCATTCCCCTAATTGAGAAACTTCTTGGGTGAAAACCGCTACGCAAGTGATGATGAACGTAAAGAAGCCGTTAAGTAGTGGTTCAACAATTTGGTGGTAATTGAGTATACAGACAGCATAAAAAAGCTGGTGAAACTGTACGACAAGTGCTTAAACTTGAAGGGTGACTATGTAGAAAAGTAGCTTAGGTATCAAATTATATGCAAATATAGTTAATTAAGGTTCAGTTGGCTACAGCTATGTAAATTTCGCGCTTCTGCAGAAACGCTCAAGCTCACCGGCTCTCTACATGCCTCGGATAAAATCAGACTCCATTTACAGTGATGGCTCACTTTCTGCTGTCAATACTATGATATTAAAGTGTTTAAGGCAATTGAGCGCCTAAGCAACTGTGAAATACGATTTGTGATTCGGCCTTTGACAGCAAGAAACGTGTTAGCAGATAAAATTAACCGCCAGATGTATGAAGTGTACGGTTCCAATGCATTGAGTGAAAGCAAAAAGTGTAAACGAGTTAGGTTGTTGAAGGACGGGCGAAACAATATACATGATGAGCCACGTTCGGACTGATCTTCTGTAATAACAGATGAATTGATATGCGCGGGATGCAAAAATTCATGAAGACCGATGCTTCATATTGCGTACTGCGTGGCCTTGCTTAAGTTCAATGCGACATACAGAATAAGCGACGTGGACCAGTGTCATCTGGTGTATTGTTGCTGCACGACAATGCACGACCTCATTATGCAGATCAAACTCAAGAGTTAAATAGATCTCTTAGATGGTAGCAAATGGAACACGTACCATACTGCCCGGACCTTGCACCAAGCGATTACCACCTGTTACTCTACCTAACGTGAACATAAACAAATTAATAAAACTCTATGATAAATGTTTAAACAACGAAGGAAACTGTGTAGAGAAATATCTTAAGGTGTAAAAAGTGAAATAAAAAAAAGTTTTTCACAATATCTTTACTAGTTTTGTTTTTATTGAAAAACGGACCTTACTTAAAAAATATCCCTCATATGTGTATTTGTTTACGGTAAGTTAAAGTTAAAATAAGTATACACGTAGCTGATGCAATCGCAAGTGCTCCTGTTCTTCTATTGCATATTGATGGATTGTGGATCTACTGGAGTGGTAAAGTTTAATTAAAACAAAAGTATATAAAGAAGATTCGTATCTAAACCTGACACAGATTATTTAAAATAGATACTTCTACTGCTAAAATCACAATTTTTTGATCAATTTGGTTTTTTTCTTCATGCGAAACATTTATGGTAGCTTTTTCTGCTATTTTAGTTACTATATGACCAAGGATCTTTTTTGTTGTCCTTATTTTTAGAAAATGCCGCGTTTTCTCAGGTAAAATAACAGCGGCTGTTTGTTGCCTGCAGATTGGTAACACTGAGAGTTGGGATCTCTTAATAACATTTGATTGTTCCTCCATAATTCTTTCTGGTAAGATGTACTCATTTTCCTGTAAAGAACCGATAAGTTACAGCTTTGGAAAAATATTAGAGTTTAAAGGTTATATGCGATAGGTGTACAAAATATTGTACGCAATATTACATACTTACAAACGGATATTACTTGCATTTAAATTTCATACGCTCAATATTACTGCGATTTATTATTTTTTATTTTTGGATCTTACTTGTTCATTGCCATTTTTATTTATAAAGTCAAATATAGTTCAAGGTTTTTGATTTAGTTTTTATATGACCTATGAATGTTGTGCTACATTATGTTCACCGAGTACATACGTTTTCCTTTGACGGTTACGAGAAAATCTCATGATTTAATAATGGAATGAATTTTGTAAAATTGTAATCGTAAAATTTGCAACGAAGGAGCCTTGAATTTATTCTACTTAATGTGCCGTTCTTTCTTATTAATATCTAGTTGTGGTGTTTTATGCAATTAGACACGTTTAAAGTTAAATATTTAATTTTTGTGCACGTAAATCTAAAAAGGAATTAAAATGGGTAATTCGTATGTATTACAAAACGTCAGTTCATTGGAAGTATTTTATTAAATTTACTACAACTTGATATGTAACAAAATAAAATACATTCAGAGCTTTATTTTAATTACATCATGCAGTTGAAAATGAAACGTGTCTAGGCATATACGCTCCATGTGATTTAGGTGATTTTAATAATAATTCCGGCGGCTTGCTCTTATTACATCGAACGCTGGAATGAAGATAAATGTAAAAATGTTATATCCTTTGCTACAAATTACTTCTAATAAATTTGGTTCACGAAAATTATACTTACCAGCATAAATATGCGTATTATTAAAATTACAACACTAAAAAGAATAGATACATTTAAATAAATCTTAGGGAATATATTATTGTAACAAGAAATATGCGGTGAGAATTCAGAGAATATTTGGTAAATTAAAATTGATTTTTACGAGTTTTTGTTTTCTTCAAAATAAAAGATGATTTGCTTTTTATCAATTGTAAAACTTCTTAATAAAAACACCACCAGCAAGAAGACATAAAAATGATGGACAGTTTTCCGCGTTTAGACGGTGTTGTACCTTCGTAGATTGAAATTAAAATCAACTCAAATTCAACACAAAAATGAAGTAAATTTACATATAGTTCAAATAGTAAACAACTGAACAGTTGGGAACAATAAAACCTTAAAAAAAAGTTAACAGTTACACCCACGAGTGGAAATAGAAATCCAAGTGAAAATAAACTAAACATCGTAGTTCCGACACGAATTATACTAAACAAAAACAAATACACAAGAAGGGTTCTTCTGATGTAAAAATAAAAAAATCAGAACGCCGCTACCGTAAAATAATATCGTAATAACAATAAAGACAAGCAATAAAAATCTACCAGGGTTTTCAATTTACTGGACAGCATCCTCGAAGGTTTCAATGATCACAAACAAAAACACCATGAATACAAAATAGATTGAAATGCAGACTTGTGTGTAAAAAGAAACCGGGAAAGTGAATTGCAAGAGACTTAATAAAAACCTCAAACGTACGAAGAACCTTATCCTTATTCGTGAAACAATGTGGCAAGACAAACACTAGCTACTGCCAACGAAAAGGTCAAGTTACGTTGAAATATAATTCATCAAAATAATTGAGAAACAAAGTGAGTATATTAAGTGCACGCTTAAAATATAAAAATAAAAAATCTCAAGCATCGTCATCTACATCATAAGTCTTAAAGTACTACAAGCGCAAATGTAGCATATAAAATTTAATTAAAACCCGTGAGTTTTTAACAACTAAAAAGATCCTGAGGCAAGCAAACAAGAAAGAGTTACAGGCAAGTTTAAGAGTCAAGCAGTCCGATAGAGGAAAGCTCTGGTCGATCTAAAACATCTTCCTCGATAATTCACCCTTGTTGTTTGTATTTTTGCACACTGAGATATGAGGTAGTTATTCTAAACAGATTATTGAAATATTTTGTAACCATTTTAGATACTTGTTATTTGGTGGTAGCAACAAAGTAGAGGAGATTAGCGGGTTCTGGACCCTCCGCTCCTCCGCCCGCGGTTATATGGTGAATTATACGGGCGATATCAAACTTTTACTCCCTCTACATTTAGCATTACAGCGGCGCGACAGAATATCAAAACTACTTTCTATAATTCCCGTCACGAATTAATTGTTTATAAATCTTTATTATATAATTAATCATACATTTTGCGCTACCTAATTAATTAGTTATAATTCTTTAATTATTAATAACCGGAAAGGATATTTTTGTTAATTATATTTTATGCAGTTCAAATTTATATGCATGCGGATGCTATTTCCAAATATTTGATTATTTTATTTCCGCCATTTTTATTCATTATTTATTAATACCCCGAAGGGATACTTTTGATAATTATATTTTATGCAGTTAAAATTTATATGCATGCGGACACTATTTTCAAATATTTAATTCATTTATTATCCCGTGACATTTATCAGTCTTTTTATTATTCTTATAAAAATAAAAATTATTCATTCAATTTATTGCATGAGATATGTATATTTCAAATTAATTCCCGAACGGATATTATTTGATAGCCATATTTATATTTTTATGCGGTGATTTAATTATTTCAAATTTAATAAATCAATTAATATCTTTCCAAGAATAGAATAACGAGCGCCTTTTCATTCCCAATCTAAAAAACCTTGTTTGTATTATTCCGTTTCCAACAGGTCGTAACACGCATAAACTAATTACGCCACAGCGCTATAACAATAAAAAGGGACATAGACACCTATCTATCTTTTATTATTCTTATAAATCCAATTATATGCAAAGTTTTAATTAAATTAACAGTTTCCATTTATAATAATTCTCACGTTATTATGCAAATATATTCAATTTAAAAATAATTTATAAATTATTTCGAATTTAGTTAAACTATTCAAACGATAAATTTTACGAATACTCAGGTATAAATTTTACCTTTAAGTTTCCGTTTAAAATGGTTAAAGGGATAGTACGAGGGTTGCCTTTTAAGTAGTTACAAAAACTAGGAAAGAAAACAAATTTTTTGGAACAAACTGTTTTATTGTTTTTCAAAATATTCACCTTT
>JAHWXV010154334.1:0-40551 GCA_024586415.1 Phrixothrix hirtus
TTTATATATATATATATATATATATATATATATATATATATATATATATATATATAATTACAATTTTACTCTTATGTCCATTAACTTAATTTCAATTGAACGTTAAGATATTTATTTTGATACACTGATGAAGGTAGAAATACAGTCCCGAAGCGTTGGTAGAAAACAGTTCGAATTTTAATTATACCGATTTCCTGTTCTCCAATTGAAAAATGAAACCTGAATACTGAGTTAAATAATTTTTGCACTTTAGAATAATTCGAAATCAAAAACATCGAAGAATTCGAAATTGCATTATCTTGATATTGACAAATCATTGTATGCTTCCCGACATATGCTATTTAAATATTATTTGCGATGCACTATGGAAACGCTTTCACCAATTGTGGAACAAGCGCGATATTTAGTCACCTGTTTCTATGACTAAAGCGACAACTTTAATCTCAAAAATTAAGATTTTACTTTAGCCCCATGTAAGATAAATTTAATCCCGCATAAACAAAATTATTCCGTAGGAACGATAAAAATTAACGAATTAAAATTACGTGTTGCTGAAAGCGTTACTATAGCGCTTCGCAAATAATATTTACAATAGTATTTGCCTTGAAGATATATTGATAAATCGAATGAACTGCCAATGTCAAAATCGTACAATTTTACTTTCTTCAACCTTTTATGTATCAAGTTTTGCGAAAGTGTAGAAAATAATATATATACCTCAAGACTAAAGTGCTTTGGAATCACTGGAAGGACTATTTTTCGCGCTGTTGCTCAACAAATATACTTTCTCTCCCCGGATTAAAAGAGGCAATTTAGTTTCTTGGTATATCTGGAATAATATACTATTAGTTATCTAATTCCTGTTGTTGCCATGAATTTGCCTTGATTGTACAGGATTAAATTTACTTTCCCTCATTCAGGGAATAAAGTAAAGACTTAATCCCTTCTATTGAAAAATTTTGCTTTAGTCGTGGAAAAAAGTGACTAAATGTGGCGTTTTAGCTCGGTAGTGCAAAAATTCAAATATATAATATCAATATTTTAAATTATTTGATTATGAAGGTATTTGATCACGCACCCGCGCATGCATACCCACCCGCACACGCACGAGCACACGCATGCGCACACACCCGCACACACGCACACATATGCGCACACGCACGCGCACACACACGCATACATGCACGCGTACTTGCACGCGCACTTGCACGCGCACACGCACATGTAGTCATACACACAGGCAAGTAAGCATGCACACGACGCTGCTACACGATTACATACAAATCGGTTTCTAAAAACGTGCTTTTCGGACTCACTAGCTTAAAACAGATATATCTAGTAAAAACTAGACATCGAAAATTTTGAAAAATACTTTCGTAGTAAGATAAAATAAAGGAGGCTAAAACCTTTATTGTATAGTTTATTTGCCGTTTATTGAAAAAAATTGTTCGAGGACTCTGTTCGGTACCTTATCTACATAATAAAATATAATATCGTGGCTTGAGTATAAATAGCGTATATTACATATACTTGTTTGAATATATAATTTTAAAAAGTTACGATAAACACTTTACCAAACAAGTTTTTTTCATTAGGAATTTTATTTATTTTGTGAGTTTATGTGTTGAACTTAAAAAGCAACGCATTCCAATAATCATAGTCGGATTATAAAATCTAGCATGTCGAGCGATTGGTAAAGTTTACGTTTCGCGTTTATAAAACGAACTTTTGTCAAGTGGCTGTTAAACCTTAATGATATGGTTAATGTGCAATGCGGCTTTTCAATTTGAAGTACCTTGTATTGAAAGCTAGCTCACTATGAATATTCGTTGCGCTTGAAAGTGGGTTAATTTCAACGCAAGGTTGAAAACAAATGTTTGCATATAACCATGACATTTTAAACTATGCTATGTGGAAAGCGACGAGCAGAACAAGAATACTTATAAGAATGAATAACATGGATAATTATTTGTGTTTATGGTAACAAGATGAATATATGTGTAATAGTTACTTGCCTGATTCTGTTGGAAATATGAAGCACAGTTGTTGTTCTTATCAAGTACGTAACACACAATGTTCTCAAATTGCATATTCTTGGAGTTTCTTTTACATCTCTTTGAGTACAGAGGAATTATTATATAAATATATGGTAGAATATTACATTGCATTATAGTGGAATTTTTCGAGATTTTGTTAAATAAATGTAAGGAAAAGTCTAATTTATTAAGCGGTGCTTTAGCTATGGTTGAGTCTTTCTTTTATTTACGTAGACATAATTATTAACTCAGTTGTAATTTATTTATAATATAAATAGTTTTAAATTGCAATAAATAAAAATGACTAGGTCATAAACGCCAGACCTGAAAATCTATAGTAACTGTTGACTTGAAACAAAACAAAACAAGTTTGTAATTATTGTTAGTTCAATTTATCAGCAGTATATCAATTTCTACGAAGGAGTGATTTCCTTCCATGCTGTATTTACGTATCTGGAAAAAATCGTATTCCTTGTTAAGTAATTTGAAATAAATTGTAGGTTGTAACAATTTGTATTAATATGTAAACTTATTTTAAAATGAAATGCCTATAATGTAAAAATTTTGAAAACTGGAAAGCGCTATAAGTTAAAGATATTACTATAAATAAAAATTTGTAGATTGAATCTACTTGTACTTATGTTAATTTATTAATTGTAGTGCCATCATGAAGGAGGTTTAAATTACAAGCCAAAATATTGACCATCCAATATAAATTATTCAGTGGGATCGTTATTTCATGTCTAGAATTGATGTTCTTCTGCTGCTGGCGATATCAAAACTTAAACCCATTTACTTTAACCTCCATAATGAGGTTAAATACACTACATGCATTGAATTTAAATTCATAAGACGTGCTTCTACTAATAAAAGTAAATTATATTGATTAAGTTACATGATTAAATAATGCTGTATTGGATAATATTTTAAAATAAATTAGACTTCTTGAAAGAATAGGTATATTTATTCCATAACCATGAAAGCAAATAACAAATAGCATATGCTAAATGTTATTTGCAATACCACTGTCACTATTTGAAATTAAGGGCGTAATATTTTAAATCATGATAATAGTAGTTCCAAGTTTAATAAAAAATTACTGATTCGTTTTGGATAAAAAAATAACTACAGTATTCAAAAGCTCATACGAAAGTAGCTTGTAACAGTCTTTTCTTTTGAGATCGATTAACTTTTGCAGGTTGCGTCTGATTTCGCGTCGTTAATTCTCAGAAGCGCGTTGGGTTGCCTAACTGCGTCTTTTGTGATTTGCATTAGCGCTGCTATCTGATCCCGTCGCGTGCCGAAAGTTATTGTGTGTTGGTTGGTGGTGAAAGACGCACGTTATTGTTTCTGCTTCGTCTAGTTACTAATAATTAATAACGTTTTTAAACGTGTACAGTGTACCTCAGCAAGTAACGCGTTTGATATTAACGTGAGGTAATGGTGCTATGGTAGGGCAGATTTATCGATTCTACAGCTTTCCCCCACCACCAACCGCTAAATGGATGCTTACAATGTACAGTATTCCCACGCTACTTCTATGACTTCACCTAAATCAAGCCCCCTGATTGGCCAACGCGTAAATTTTAACTTGAAGGCTCTTTTAGCACACCCGATACTGAATTAGCAAGAACTTCAAATTTATTTTGAGTAAAATGCTGTCTATTATATAGCGCAACTTATCGAATCCTTTTTAAAATGCTATTTGCCTAGTGGTTTTTATAAGCGCAATTTACAGATTACTTAACTAGACTATACATCACCACCTCATTGCATTATTCAGTTGAACTATAAACAGGAAACATGTTCCAATAAAGTACATATTTCTAAAGTTATCTTTGGTTTACCTAAGATTAACGCGTGATAACGTCTATAGGTTATTAAGTTTTAATAACGCTGCCTGTCAGTTGTATCTAACGATTACCTCTGGTAGGTGAGCCACATCATACGGTTACATTGTGAAATAGGAGTTCTAGTGATAAGTTTAAAAAATATGAAAAGCCATCTTGGGGGTTGCTTTAGGAAGAAGGCTAGTTCCATTTTAGTAAATTTTACACTAGCTATTAGCAGGAATAGCGAATAAAGTACGTAAGACAAGTATAAATAAACAGCTGAAGTTTTTATCATTTAATTGTAAATAATACAGTTTAAAGTTTACTCACATTAAGGATAATTTATTTTAACATATTCATGTTACTTCGGCCATGCGTTACTTATAACACCTTTTTAGAGAACTGATTTATATTTAATTCAATCTATAAAATATGTTTATATTTTCTGTAAATGGGTGCATAATTTTTTACCGGTAACAGTAGAATAATAAAGCAGTTTCCCGAGCGGAAGTGGATCTAAAGATGGCGATCGAAGAATTGGACTCAAGATGGCCGCCGAGTTAGTTGAGGGGAAGAGTCCTAGGTATTAGACTATGCACGCGGGAGCGCTTAAGTCACATGACATGTCGGCCATTTCGAAAGGATATATTTTGGTCAGACATTTTGAAAGGATACATTTAAGTCAGACATTTTGAAAGGATACGTTTAGGCATTCTCATTTATAAATCTGACGCCATCTATGTGTGTAGTTATGTGGTTATTGTTACAGGTTAGTTTTGCAGCTTGCGTAAAGTGCCATCCCGCTCATGCCCCATCTATGTGTAGCAATGTAGTTTTTGACGTAGATTAGGTTTGCGACTTAACTAGGCGCCATCTGTGAGTGTAGCGATGCAGTCTACCCAAGTCGCACCCTGCCCCCTCATTTTAACAGCTAACCATATTGCTACACTCTGCAACTTGGGCAGTGTCGGCCATTTTGAAAGGATACATTTAGGCATTCTCATTTCGAAATCTGACTCCATCTAACGTTAGAAGTTGGAAGTTGATGTGTGGAAACTATAAAAGCGCGTAAATATGACGTCAGATTTTTTAATTCCTTTTGCGAATGGAACACGAGTTTTCCGGTTGGCAGTCGCTTTAATAACGGAACTGCACATTGGATTACGAGACTTGTCTGTATATGTATTGCTAAACGTCGAATAAATAATTATCAGGTTTAAAAAAAATGAGGTAACGTATAAAATCCAAAATGCGTATTCTTTTAATAAAATGACTTGTAAAAATTACTATTCAAATTTCAACTTAAGTGAAAGAATCCCTAACAACTAATATTCAAATTTAAGAATTTGTCAAAAACGTATGCCTCGCTAAAGTTCAAAAAGAGGACTTGTAAAAATTATTTAAATACCAGATTTATGACGCAAAGCATTCGAGAGAAAATTAAAAAACGATTACTGGCGCCACATTTACATATATTATTTGGTTACAATCTAAATGCCCTTATTCGAGAAAAGTCTTTTGTAAAAAAATTAATAGTTATGTGTTTTTAAACAGCAACTTTGATTTAAATACATACATGTATTAATTAAACAAGAAGATATTAATAGGACTAATACAGGATGCTGACAAAGATTATCTCTATCATTTCACATGTACATAATACAAACTTTAAATTGTTTCAACGGGAAAAATTAAATATTTGTTTTTAAAAAAATGCATATTATCAGCAACAATAATTTAATAAAAACTAGTGGACTTGCAAAATTTATTTAAATACTAGAGTTATGACGCTAACATTTTCAAATTTTAAATATGTATATGTATATACATAACATGTATAATAATTAGGGAAATATAACAATTAGAAGCAATAAAAAAAATATTCATAAATGTTTTTACTTAAATATAATTTAGAAATATTTAACAAATTGCTATGCATAATTTTTAAAGTTTAATTGAAATTTTTGCACATTGTTAACAATGGAACCATATATAAAAATATCGTTATCAAACGGAAGCCATATCCTGTTTCAACAGAAGAATTTTTTGCAAGTTGAACCCGCATTTCAACGGTTGGAAGTTTTAAGTTCTTAGTGACGTCCCGAGCGGCGAACAATTTAGCAATTTGTTTGTTTCTGGTATGACTACTGAAGTAAGCAGTTTAGCTATTTTTTAACTCGTGTAAGTTTTATTCAAACTGAAATAAGCATTAAATATTTTTTAATATGATTTTCTAATTTTTTATTTTAATTTTAGGTATGAATATTGATAATATAAATAAAGCAGGTAAAATTAAGCACCTAGAGAGGAACGTTCCTCATAATTTAAAAAAAATTGGAGAGCGTTGAAGTAAAATTTGGACGATGCGTTAAGGCAGAGTTGGAAAAATTTATAGTTTTTCTACCAAACTGTATGACTGCAGCTGTTGTGGTGGAACTCTCTAAATTTAAAGCGGACACCTATTCCCTACTACACAAGGGAAACGCCCTGTACAACATCGGCAATATTGAAATAGCTTTAAATTAACTTTAACATTATGTATAAGTAAGTACAGATAGTTATAAAAACTGTATGTTTTTAATTTTATACATTCTTTTAGCGCATCGTTTTTCATATCCAATGTAAATAGTAGCGGCACTGTAGATCAAGCAGTATTATTATTTTTAATTAAAGATGATGAGTAATTTAACAACAATACCAAAAGACCTTGAAATTGTTCGAGTGAGTACAGAAATTATTTATAGGTTATTTATAGGTTTATTCCAACTTGGTTTGCGCATTTAAAGGAAAATTCAAGATTAATTTGCAAAACTATTAAAAATGCTGAACTAACAGTTGGTAGCAAACGAAACTTTTAGCAAATTTGGGATAACTAAAACGCTATCAAATATTACTTAAACAACGTCAGTCAGAAAACATTAGGTCGGGGTTTTAATCCAATTAAGAAGCTTAACCGTGCTCATTATGTATATTGGGTTGATTTAAATAGTTGTTTTGATAGTTGAGTACGCACTGGCATTATTTTAAACTTAAGACACATAGATGTAAGTGCTTTTTTAAAAAATGCGTTTTTCCTTTTCAAATCACGCATTTTAAAAAAAAATGGGAATGGTTAAAATTAATGTTTCGTTCAGCGGAGAATTTATAAAACAATTTATTTTGGGCGAAGTGGAGGAGGAAGCTCAAGAAATTATTTAAACAAGACATTTTAATACAAAAAACGAAATAGTAGATTCGAGTACAAACATAGAACAATGGTTCATGGAGTACATAACAGATAAAATTTTGAGTAAATTAGTTGGGTTTCAAGAAAAAGATTCAGATTTGGGATTGAAAAAAATTCATGCCCTCGAAGTTAACATAAACAAAGTTGAAATTGGGAACGGTTCGTCTTACATTCGGCTACCGGAATTTATTGCTAACAAAAGCGCTTGCATAAATGTCAAGAATTATGATAATCAGGCCTTTTTTGCTTGGGCCGTTACGCCAACTTTATATCCTGCTGCTATAGATTCTGATAGAACATCTTCTTATCCACATTACGGTTCCATTTTAGATTTCGGTAATATTAAGTTCCCTATAGCACTTCAAGATATTAGTCAATTTGAAAAGTTAAATAAAATTTCTATAATTGTTTATGCATTAGAATTAATTAAAAATGAAAAATATCAAGTTGTTCCAACGCGATTAAGAAAACATAAATTGAATAGACATGTAAATTTACTTTTAATTTAGAACAAATGTTTTCCTAAACGCAACAATGATTATAACTGCATACAAGAAGAAGAAGATTGCGAAGAAATAAAATTTCAAGATTTTTAGGCAAAACACTTATCGAAATTAATATTTTCTCATGTGAATAAGCATAAGGGAAAGTTATTTATTTGTGATATATGTTTAAATTATTTTCCTAATCAAACTAAATTAAACGATCATACCAAATACTGCGAAAAATTAAATAGTTGCAAGATACCTTTTCCGCAGTACGATGAAGTTCATTTTAAAAATTATAAAAATAAAACAAAAGCTCCATTTGTAATTTACGCCGACTTTGAATCGTTTCTTGAGCCTCTTAAATATTCACAAACACCAATAACTAAAGTAACTCGAAAATATCAAACACATACAGAATTTAGTGCAGGTTATTACCTAAAGCGCTCTTATGACAATTCATTATCACATTTGAATGCTTACAGCGGTGCAGATTGTATGACATGGTTTGCAACCGAGACGCAGCGTATAGCGCAACTTGTTCAATCTAAATTTAAAAATATTATTTCTATGAATACTAATGTATCGCTAAAAGACGCTATAGCAACCTACTATATTTGTGAACAATATGTTAAACCAAACGATATAATTGTAAGGGATTACGATCACTGCAATGCCGAATTCCGCGGTTTTGCCAATCAGGCTTGTAATTTAAATTTCAAAACCTCATTTAATTCTTTACCATAGTTTATCTCATTACGATGCCCATTTTATTATTAAGTATCTGGCAAAATTAAACAGTATTGACGTGTTACCTATAAATAAAGAAACTTACATCTCTTTTACAGTAACCTACAAAGATACAGGTTTGAAATTTCGCTCTATAGATTCATATAAATTTATGGCTTCTAGGTTAGATGTGCTAAGTTCCTATTTAGATGATTTATAGAATTTTGAGCAAGTTATTCCTTGTAGTTTAGACTATAATGTTATTTTAATTAATTATTTCTGTTCAGAAGCAGTTCCGTCAATATTAATCATTACTACTCCTAGGTTATAAAATAACGCATCTAATGCTATAATAATTGTTAGTCAGACGTACTAATTAAGTTAGTTTTTAACTACAAAGTGTGCTTCTCCTTTAGTTTGCTGATAACAGTTTTATTTAAAAGGAACTGCGTAAAACTATTTAAAACAGTCGATTCTGACTTCTTAAAACAGAGTCGTTCCTCGGGAAATTGCAAAGAAGGGTTGAGAATGTAATTCACCTCAAAATAGCTAGGTGTATTATTTCTATTTAAGTACTTAACCCAAATTTCAATATAATTAAATTCACGAACTTTAGAATATTTTTGTCACTTTCCGTAGTTAAAGATTGAAAGTAAACGAAACGAAGGTACGCAAACACTGGCCGCAATTTCCTAAGTTGATCAGGAAATAGCGCTCTTTTGGTATAATCATAACGTGTTTAAATCACGAAGGTTGTAATCACATGTTTTACTTTGATTTAAATGAAACAGTTTTAGACTGTTTGGCAAAGGTTTAATTGTTTAAAAACTCACTGTATCGTTAAATAACACTAAGGAAATACCCTCCAAACAGAGAAGAGCGCACCTCCCTAGACGTTTACGATTATTCCGTGATGACATAACCCATAGGTCGATATCGTCCCTCACAACACCTAAATAAACCCAGATTAAGAACGATTAAGCCAGCACCTAATATTAATTACCTAACGTAAGATTTACACGCGGAAACTGCATAATTAGCTGTACCGAAAACAAGTAAACAACCTCCGCCATTCAATCGATCGCATTCAAAGTTCTTTAAAAGCGCCGTCTTGTATTCAGTATACAAATGGAAGCAAACGCTAGCTATTGTAAATAGGTTTAGATCCAGGCTTAAATTCAAATTATATAGAACGTCCTTTATTGTTCTAAATAAATGATTTACCGTCTTAAGACTTATTACTAAATGTATAATTATACAGTCAAGTATTAAAGAATTACATTGCCAAAGTAATATAACTGCATTACATAAAAAATACAGGTAAATCAGAAAAAAATGAAATATTTAAAGTGCTGCACTGTTCAGATATTAAGCATGCAAATCTTGAGGGTATAAATATTAATTATAAACTGAATTAATTACATAAAGTGCATTCATAGTGCTTTAAAGTCAACTAGGAATAAAATATAAGAGTTCCAATGTGTACACCGAGCTCAATAAGTAAGAGACAAGTGAAATAATCTTATGAATTATAACTGAATTAAAATACAGGGTTATAGTTGAACTAATTAGAACAAAGTTATGACAAAATGTATATATACAGTGTGTAACAAAATCAAAATTGTAAGTAACATCAAACCAGTGACATTGATAAGCCTCAGCTCACACTACGAATCTGCTTTGTAAATAGTTTTGACCTGTACATATTAAAGTAAGTTTTAGGAAGTTACCGCAACATCCGAAGAACAGTTCTGGACAGTTTTACGACTGAAAAAGCTAATTTGTGGCATATATATGAAGCAGTTCTAGAGCTAGGACTCCTTAGAACACTAAAAGATTATAGATTGCCGTTAAATTACTCTCCATCATCATGACCATCATGATACTTTCAATTTTTGTGATTCTGAGAAAACTTACTGTATGTATAAAAATATTCAAATTATATAATTGTGAAAACTATCTGTATAAATAAAACTAAATATGTATAAAAAAAATAAAATGCTTTCAATTTTTGTAATTCTGAAAACTTACTGTATATATAAAAAAATATTTAATTTTTGCAATTGTGAAAACTTACCTGTATGTATAAAAGTAAATAAATGCTTTGATTTTTTGTAATTCTAAAAACTTACCTGTATGTATAAAAGTAAATATGTATAAAAATATATAAAATGCTTTCAATTTTTGTAATTCTGAAAACTTGCTGTATGTATATGTATGTATATTCAATTTTTGTAATTGTACAAACTTATCTGTATGTATAAAAGTAAACAAAATGCTTTCAATTTTTGTAGCTCTGAAAACTTATGTGTATGTATAAAAGTAAATATATATAAAAATAAAATAAAACACTTTGTATATGATTAAATCTTATTATTTTACTTAACTATTATATATTTCAAAACTTAAGAGCTAATTAAGTAAAATTGAAGCGGTTTGCCACGTAGGTTTCGGGATCCAAACCATTTGATGAAGACATTTTCTCCTATGCGTTTCAGCACGTTTTCAACTAGATAGATGTCATCGTGACTCGTCTGCTGGAGTTACTGTTCGTAGAAGTCTCCCAGGACTAGGGCTGAATCTGCATGTCAATCAGCTTATAGGTAAGCGGATGGGTAATTTTAATTTTAGCAATTTTCAACAGTTTGGTGGACTAATTAGGCGTAAATCCTTTTTCGAATACTCCTTTGAATTTACTGATTCGTACTATATAACCAACTTTGTAACGATGTCTACCGAATACCATTAATTTTGTTTAACTATCTACTCAAGTCAAAACTTAAACGAGAATAACTTTAATTTTTTGATTGAGCTGTTTCTTCCTCCTTCCAACCATGCATCTCTATGAAACATTGACGACAAAACGTTTTATCGCAGCACTCGCACTTAAGTTTTACAAACATGGCTTTTTGATGTGCAAAATTTCTCCCTTGCTGGAGCGCTAGTTTTATATAGCATTCAGAACACCTTCTACGTTTGTCAAACACGTTTAGTCCGTACGCCATGTCTCAAGGTTTTTTCAAAGGCTTTACGGTCGTTGTGTCTTTGAGCTGAACATTTTAGTATTCCTTCTGCTCGCTTTTGTGCCTGTAGAAGGGTTTTTCATCTCGAGTAGGTTTTGTCCAATTGTTATTGACAAGGCGAAATCTAAGGCCCATGTTGCTGCACTCAGCAAACTTAGATGAGTAATAATAATAAATACAGGTGCACCGAGACTTTATAGGTGCAAAACCCAAGCTGTCACCTAAGTTGTTCCCAAATAATACACATCTGTCACTTAAGATGTTCCCAAATAATATGCAGCTGTCACCCAAGCTATTCTCAAATAATACAGGGCTATCACCTAAATTGTTCCCAAATAATACACAGCTGTCGCCTAAGCTATACCCAAATAATACACAGCTGTCACATAAGCTGTACAGACCCGTAGAAAAATCTGTAAAGCAGACTTGTAAAACCTGCAAACAGACCTGTAGAAAGACCTGTAAATCTGTATAAGGACTTGTAAGACCTGTGTACAGACCTGGAGAAAGACCTGCGAAGCTGTAAAACAGATCTGTAAGATAGCTGTACTGAAAGTTCAAGGAAATATATTTATGACCAGGACTGCAGGCCTAATAATAATAATATTTACGTTTCATCATCTGTTAAGAGTCATACCTTAACAAGAAGCAGAACTTTATAAATTAATTTAAAATTTGAGTTAACAATAGGTATGTCAATAAAAAGAAAAATTAAATAAACAGAACATCTGTTTTCATCTAATAAAATACAACACTGTAAAATTGTCTCCATAAGGAAAGTAAATCTAGTATGAAATTTTATAAAAATCATCAAAATTGCTTTATTGCCACTAAAAAACAATTTGACCCAGCAGTGCAAATAAGTTAATTAGGGTGTCGCGCAAGATGTCTCTTTCAACATCGACCAATGGAACAGCGTTTCTTTCATGAAAATGGAACTGTTTATTCCAAATTTTCAAATGGAGGAATTACAATCGACCTATATACGCATTTTAAAGGGGAGAAAACCATAAGAATAGTTCAGGGGAGCAATATTATTCAGTTTTCCGAGAACGGTATAAAATTATTATTTTCGCTTAGAGATGTAGTAAATCAAAAATTGAGCTTTCTTAATCGTCACGAAAAGAACTCGAATTACGATTTATTTATACAAAAGGTAGCCGCAATCCCTCGTAATGAGGGCCTAAGCGATGAAACAAGCATATTATGTAAAGTCAAGTTCTTAGGGTAAAATTTGGATTTTTTATCGCTGAATAATCGTAAAAACTTTACGTTTATAGCTAAGATTGTTAATACTTTCCCAAAAATCTTTGTAAAATATGTTATGTATAATTTACTATAAAAGATGTTATGTGTGTAAATAATACCAAATAAATACATTTCTAGAAAAAAGATAAAATTTTTTTATTATCCATATATTCAGATCGTGTTTATTGAGGTGGTAGAACTATATTACCTTATTTTATTTTAAAATTTAATTTAGTTTTAATTGTAGAACTAGATTTCATTGCTCGCGCTAACCAAATGAGAGATAACTTGTCAGCATCCTGTAATAGTCCTATTAATATCATCTTGTTTATTTAATACATGTCTGCATTTAAATCAAAGTTGATTTTAAAAACACACATAAATATTAGTTTTTTACAAGACGCTTTTTCAGTTAAGGGCATTTTGAATTTAACGAAATAATATATTTATATGTGGCGCAGTAATGTTTTTTTTAATTTTCTCTCGAATATGTGTGTATCACTATTTTAAAATAAATTTGAATAATAATTATTGCGAGTCCTATTTTTGAATTTCAGCAAAGCATACGTTTTTGACAAATTCTTAAGTTTGAATATTAGCTTGCTTTTGCTAAAAATTTTCGTCTTAAGTTCAAATTCGAATATTTTAGCGCCATATATCTAGTATTTAAATAATTTTTACAGGTCCACTGGCTTTTTATTAAATTATTTTTGAATTTTAGCGGGTATACGTGACGCCAGTTTTAACAAATTCTTAGGTTTAAGTATTAACTTGCTTTTGCTAAAGATTTTTCCTTATGTTAAAATTTGAGTATTATTTAAAATAAATTAATCGTCTGCCATTTTATATGTATGTATGTACATAGATGTACTATATAAGTTTGTATAGTTTCTACAAGTATTTTTGTATCAAAATAATTATGCAAATTTCTTTGTAAAATATAATTTGAGTTCTATGCAGTTTGAATGCAAACTGCGATAAAATTTATCCAGCATCCTGGAGTTCAGCCCTAAATATATTATTTCATTAAATAAAACTAATTTAAATTCAGGCTACGGCTCGTAACACTAAAATCAATAAAAAATACGTTTTAATTTTAAAGGCATATGTGTGGTGTCAGTAACTATTTTAAATTTGATTTTTTGCAAACAAAACGGAAGCGCTGAGTTAGATAAAGATATCAATTACTAAATTTAATTCATTAAAGCGTATATGTTTTTCATTAGGTACAAACATCTTATATTTTTATTAAAAATAGCGTGTAAATTTTGTAAAATATTTCTAAATTATATTTAAGTAAAAACATATATGAATTTTTTTTTATTTTCCTAATTATTATACATAGTATATATGCATATGCATATTTAAAATTTGAATATGTTAGCGTCATAAATCTAGTATTTAAATAAATTTTACAAGTCCACTGGTTTTTTATTAAACTATTTTTGTTGATAGTATGCATTTTTTTAAAAACATATTTAATTTTTTCCGTTGAAACAATTTGAAGTTTGTATTATGTACATGTAAAATGATAGAGATAATTTTCTTCAGCATCCTGTATTAGTCCTATTAATATCTTCTTGTTTAATGAATACATGTATGCATTTAAATCATAGCTATTACTTTTTCTACAAAAGGCTATTTTCGAATAAGAGTATTTAGAATTTAACGAAATAATATATGTTTATGTGGAGTCAGTAATGCTTTTTTAATTTTCTCTCGAATGCTTTTCGTCATAAATCTAGTACTTATATAATTTTTACAAGTCCTATTTTTGAATTTTGGCGAGGCATACGTTTTTGACAAATTCCCAAATTTGAATATTAGTTGTTAGGGATTCTTACACACATAGATGGCGTCAAATTTCCAAATTAGAATGTCTAAATGTATCCTTTCAAGATGTCTGACCTAAATGTATTCTTCAAAATGACCGACCTAAATGTATACTTTCAAAATGACTGACCAAAATGTATCCTTTCAAAATGGCCAACATGTCACGTGACTTAAGCGCTCCCATGTGGATGATCTAACACCTAAGACTGTGTCACTTATCCAACTCAGCGGCCATCTTGTGCCCCATTCTTCGATTGTCATCTTTAAATCTGCTTCCGCTCGGGAAACAGTTTTGCTATTCTACTGGTAACATTGGTTATCTTTATAACCTTTGGCATGGGCAAGCAGTTCTTTTAAAATACTTGTCTTGTATTTTGTCATGAATTATGTTATATGTCTTTAAGTAAACCGAGACTTTTAAAAGAATACTCTGTACATCATCGAAATATCCTAATATATGCTGTTATTGTATTCCGTATAAATGAAAATTACACTTACAATTAAAACAAAGGGTATCTGACGCAAATAAATAATTTAGTAATTACTTCCTATGCTTAGTATTGTATATTTGTAATTTAGAAGTTCCTGTTACTTTCGCATCTCACATCATGCGCGGTTACTAATTGAGTGGAACGTTGGTATATTCTACTTTCTGTACATGTCAATTAGGGGCTTTATTTCATCATTTGATTTTAACAAATATTTTACGTTCGAAATTATTGTTATATATTCTTACGCATGCTTAGTGGGTAAAAGGAGTAAATAATATCAATCATAATCTAGTTCTAGGGTAAACTATTGTACAATTCATCTTAAGTATTGATTTGTGTTTTAATTTGAAAGGTTATCGATTTCTATAATGTTGTTCAATTATATATAATTATTTAAATTATTGTTGAGGTGTAATTATACTTGGGCGAAGTGTTCCTAATATACAAAATGTTATAGTTTTATATACATTGTAGGATACTTAATAATGAGTTTTATAATATAACTCCTACTACTAATTCACTATTACCAATCATGCCATTCCTTTAATAGGGGTAGGAAAAGCGCAATACCGAGCCTCCACCTTCTCAATCACTGTATACACCCATGAACCAACCCTCCCTCTCACCTATATCGCTACCACCGCCCTTCACCACAACTCCTAGAACTATACAGTAACTACACTATCCCGATGCTACTCACCAATCATACCATTTATACTATCACCCATTCACCATTCTTCTCCACCCCTCTGTCCTTAGAAATTTCTTTTGCTTCCATTAAATCAATACATCGCTTTTGGCAAACTCTCTTATCCTTTGTGCTTTTTACTCGCTTTCCTTTTATAATTTATTCAATCATATTTAGCCACCTCTTTCTCGGTCTATCTCTGCCTATTTTATCATTTCTACCTACCTCATATATTTTCTTTGTTAATCGTGCATTACTCATTCGTTCCACAAGTCCAAACTATCTTAACAAACTTCCTTTGTATAGTTCAGACAGTGACTCCTTCTCATGACACGCATCCGTCACCCATTCATTTCTTACTGTTACGTCGCTTTCTGCCACCTTCAGTTCTTAAGCACCTCTACTTACGGCGTTTATTTTACTCCTGTGCTTCTTCCGCCAAACCCAAGTCTCACTGCCATGTATAACACCTAGAAAAAATACACTATTGTATACAGACTTCTTGCTTTCATATTTAACTGTTCACTCTTGGTTACTGGCCACATGCTGCCAATCATTTTCCTGTCTGCATTCACTCTATTTTCAATTTTACTATCTACTCACCCTTCATTCGCAAACACTCTGCTAAGGTAAACAAACTGGTCCACCTTCTCAATTATCTCGCTACCCAACATCAGCTGACACATTGCCTTTTCACCTTTCCTATTGAAAACAATTACCTTTCTTTTGCCACTATTGATTTTCAAATCCAATCTTTCACTCACTTCTACAAATTTATTTAACACTCGTTACATTTGCCTCATACTTTTAGCTACTGGTACTGCATCATCTGGATACATCAATACTTTTACACCTTCGCTGCCTATATCTGTACCACTCAACTTTGTACATTCATTTATCACACATTTATCCATAAATACATTAAACCAACTGTACCGTTCACCCTCACATTACTTTTATTGCATTCATTCAGTAGTTCTCCCTTTATTACATACTCCGTCAGAGTTGCCTATAACTTGCATCTATTTCGACTACCATAAGCTTTCTCTAAATCCATAAACTTACAATAGATTTTCTCATTAACATGCAAAACTTCTCGGCTATTTATTGCAAACTAAACATTTGATCGAAGCACTCTCGCCGAGGCATAAAGTTCACACTGTGCATCCAATATCTTCTTTTCAATATTTATAATTGATAATGATAATTCTACCAAACACCTGCCCTGTTACACTTTATAAACTTATAGCTCTTTAGTTACTAGATTCACAGCACTCTTCCTAGTTCTCTAGAACTCTTGCTAATTGAACACAAGCATTAAATAATTTACCCAACCACTCATTTAGTCGCATACCGCCATACTTTGACATTTGGTTTGTAACTTCATCTGCTCCAGCAGACTTCCCACCTTAAGCTTTTTATTGCATTTCGTACTTCTTCCACGCCTATGCTCTTATCGTTCTCTTGGATTTTATTTATTCCAGCATTTCCCACATTCAAACTTATCTCAGTATCACTATTGCCATACATCTCTTTAGAATATTCTTTGTAACGCAATATCACTTTGCTTTCGTCCCATTTCATTCTGGCTATTCCTTACACTCTATTTTGCATTCCCTACCCACTTCCTAAAATAATTTTTATTACCGTCAAAATCATTCTGCATTTTTACTCCGACCTTCTCCCTCAGATGCTCTTTACTCTCCTTCATAGCTTCCTTTGCACGCTTATTTTTAATCCGGTACGCTCTCAATAGATCCATTGTGTTGTTCTCATCTTTGGTTCCAATCATATATATATTTCTTGCTTCTCGTTTACTACATTATTCATGGAATCATTCCACCATGCACTCCTTTTTGACTTTCCCATCATACTTACTCCACATACTCCAGTTGCACATTCAATCATGATGCCTTTCAACCTCTTCCATGCATATTCCATGCCACCTTGTTCAATTTTATACGTCTATTCAGATTCTCCTGAAAACATTCTCTTCGCATTCTTCCCCTGCAATCTTTTCACTTTCACTCTAGTCTCTCTTACAGCTGCCATCTTCTTATATACCCACTTTCTACCCAGCTAAATTCTTGATATTACCTGAAAATGATTCGTCCCACATTCAGATCCACTCATCACTCTTGTGTCCTTCACCAATTCGCGTAGCCTCGCATCATAAACGATTAAATTAATTGTGTTTCTAGCCTCTCCTCCTTGATATGTATATAAATGGATATGGATATTCGTATGCTTAAACTACGTATTCGATACAAACATACCCTTTTCTAAGTATTGCTCAACTAATACTTCCCCAGTCTCATTCGTTCTAGGATCGCCTTAGAGGCCAATTGTTTTCTCTTCTTACTCCTACCCATCCGTTCAAGTCATCCAGTAAAATCACTCTATCATTTTCGTGACATGCATTAAATACCACCTCTAACTCTGCCGAAAAGGTTTCACATTGATCCTGGTTATCACCATACATCATAACACAACACGCTACAATCATTACTTTCGTACTTCAGTACTGCTTCAGTTGAATCCAAAGTAGTCCAGGAGATACAAATCCATACTTCCTTACATGCGCTTTAGTGAATTACCTCAATATCAACCCCGCTCCCTTTGAACCATGTGTCCAATTTTCTACTCCAGACCAGAAACCTAGGCTTTCCTCGTCCATATCAATGATGTATATCCCTTTCTACTTGGTTACACACACACACACAGTACATCTAGCCGTCTCTTTTCCATTTCACGCAAAATCTCGTGTTGCTTTGCATAGATCTCTCTTACGTTCCACGTTCTCACTTTCCATTCCATGTTCTCATGTTTATTCCAAGGTAGGGCAATCTTGTAGAATCTCAGCCGCCCACTATGGCTGTGATTTTTCGAGGTCCTTCTTGCGTTATTTTTAGCAATATCTATAAAAGTAGATCTGGATGCTTGCCTAAGTCGTACCCTAAGTCGATGCAGCATTCACTGCTTATGGAATCGACACCATATTGGTCAGTGTTGACGTACTTAACCTACGTGCTACATCTCAGCCACAATTGCAGCATTACGCTAAGCATGTCTAATGCTAATATATACCGGCTGATCTCCTTATCATGAAGCAAGCTAGCCCGTACCGCGACTAATGGGAAGTACACGTAATGCACTGACACAGTCGGACATAGTATATATAATTCGTTCTATAAGTCCTTTGCAAACAACATGCCGAATATTTAGTGTACCTTTTACTACGGCATGAAATTCCATGATTTTTGAATTTAGCATTATTTCATTATGTTCAATATTTTCAACTGTCTCATTGAAATTTGCAGTTACTTCTTAATTTAATGAATATTGATTCTGTATAAGCTTTTCCAATTGGTTCTAATTATTATCTAAATGTTCTAAAATTCCGTTAATACTTTTGCCATCTTAGGAGTCTAAGTTTCTAGTTAAAAATGTAGATACCCGCACGAATCCGTTTATTAGGCGTCTTTCATTTCTACGACTTCTTTAAAATTAATATTATTAAATTTTGTTTCTGCACTAAGTTTTATGACATTTACAACTTTATCTCTAACAAATCCTATATTATTTGACTTATTTCTGTACTAATGATTCTAAATTATAATAATATACGAACGTATTCTTGGTTCTTTCAAGTTTAGTTTTTCCTAGTTGATGGGCAGAATTCTCAGGTTTGATGTCATGTCTATCATTAGCGATTCTTGACATCTGGAGAAGATCCTGGAAGGGACTCCAAATTGTGAAACTGTTTTGTAGGTCCCTTAATATTAGATAAGTGTACATTTTTTGTGGTATTACCATGATCTCTAATGACTTTTGCGGTTTCTAATTCTTTATAAATATTTTCTATTAATTAGAGTTTATATTGATTTTTGTTTTAGCGTGTCTATTTATTCTTTACAAATACACTCCTAGGTATTTCTGGCAATTTCTTTCGGCTTTCATTGCGTTCCAAGGTTTTTTTTACTTTTCTGAACGCTTTAGTTAATACTTTTGTACAATAGTTGTACGTTATTTTATGATCGGCTATATAATTATTAAGTAATTGCTTATTTATTTAGATTTCAAAAGGTAATCGGAGATTTAAGTGTCCTGACATAATTTCTCTTCGTTTCAGTTTTGTTATCGAATGAATTGCATTACTATATGCTATAAGAGCATAATTTACTTACAGTGGCTTAGGTTCGTTACAAAGTGGAATTGAATGTTTTTCTAATTCCATTTGGTTCTGGGTTTTGACTAGTAATAGTGTATAATAGTGTATTTCTATTTTATGTGATATTAAGAGTTCTTTTAATACTGAATTCTTTAATTGTAATCAAGTATCTGAAACTAGTTGCTCAGGTGGTGTGTAAAATGTTTTATTAATTTGTTGCCTACTTCTATTCCTTGCTCACTATTAAGTTATATGGTTGTGCATATCTTGAAACTGATTCCATTATTGTGAGAAATTTATTCTCTAAAGTTATACTGTCTAGACACAGTATTTGAAAGGTCTTAGTAGCTGTGGAGTTTATGTTAAATTTAGAATTAAATTAAAGGTTTCCTGTCGCATTTTTCTAGCTGAAAAACTTTACAATTATTTATATAAAGTTGAATTGTTCTTTGCTGATTGGGTTAGTAATATTTTTGTCCTAATCTCTAGTGTGTTGTTTCTATACCTCTATAATAGCCTTTCTCATCATGGTAATTCCTTATTATGCGATTCACTTGCTCTTCTTTCGTTATATCTAACGGTTGGTTGCACATTTAACTAGCATTATTTCTGAAGTTTTCAAATATTCTTGTAATACTAGAATTAGCTTGTTATATGTGCTGTATTTAACTTTGTGTATGACTAATTTTTTCACAAAATTGAAAATTTCTTGTTAATAACTTGATTTCAAAATTTGTGTTATAAATCTTTGTATAAATTCATATAAGTGAATAATTTTTGAACTTGCCGGATTGTGTTCTACATGACATATTATTATCTGATTTTTCGAAAAATTTGGAGAGCTATATGTAATGGGTATACAGGTGATAGGGTTATTTTAGTGAGAATGGACTGTTTGGACGTCTGTGTTTTTGTTGTCTCCTTGATTGTTCCTTTCGACTACTACAGATTCATTATCTTTATTCTCGTTTTCTAACCCTTTATTGAATTCTGCCATGTATTGGTAATAATAAAATCGTTCAATGCATTTATATTCAATTCTAGATTTTCAAGGGGATTTTTATTATAAATATTAATTATTAACTTTGTAATTGGGACGACATGACTTATCTTTTCTTTAGTTTCATTCCAGAGTAACTTCTCTAACCCTAATGCTATTCCTCGCAAACAGAGGTTGGTTAGTTTATGTTTTAAACAAGAATTATTTAAATTTAATAGTGTAATAAATAAACACATCGGATAATTTAAACAAGCAGACATAAAATCTAATTTTTTGCTCTATAGTATACATATTGTTAATATTGATCAGACAATCTCTTAATACGAAGTTAGATGAAGTAATTTGAAGGTTTTTTCCAAAGGTTGCATCATGTAAAACCTGTTTAAGAAGAAAAAACCCCAAGATGTTAGACTCGAACAAAATACGGGTTTTTAATAGAATAACTTTATTGTACATTTTTGACTAGTGTAATCGTTTAATGCGTCTTTATTTTGCTTCAATAGCGTGTGTTCATTCCATGAGCCCTTACAACTTCAGTCATTCATCTTCTCATTCTTCTGATGAGTCAACCAATGCAACTCTTACTTCTTCTCTGTTTTGAGAAGTAGAAATTCTTGACCTAAGTCTTCTGCCAAGCGTGTCTCCCACATGTTCGATCTGGTTCAGGTCCGCAGAATACGGTGGTCAATTCATTGTTGTTATACCCACCAGGTTTAAAAAGTCAGTTACACAGGGGCAAAATGTGGACGCGCATTACCTGCATTAAGATAAAATTCTCTCCGATATATGGGTTAAAAAATACCACATAGTTTTGGAGAATACCTATGATGTACCTATCTGCAGATAACGCTCCGTTATCAATCACCACTAACTGTGCGCCTCTTCAAAAATATATGCCGCACCTCACGATAATTGAACCTCCACCAAATGATACAGTAGTAGTAAAACTAAATGGTACATTCTCTTCTCCTTCGCGTCGATACAATGTTTTCCTATCGTAAGTTAAATTTATACAGAAACAGCTCTCGTCTATGAAGAGAATTTGACCCCACTGGTTATCATTCCAGGTTTGATGTTCTCGCTCAAATTTTAGTCATGCTACTTGATGACATCTCTGGAGTCTTGGGGATTTTATTGGCACATATGGCTTGAGAACATATTCTTTAAGTCTTCTTCTTACTTTGCGTTCACTTATAGTGGTTCCATGAACATCTTGCAGTAGATTTCTTGTTTGAACTGCCGTATGACGTACGTTTCGCAGTGTTTGCAACTGTATCAAACGATCATCTGCAACAGTGGTAGAGCGTTTTCTGCCCTGGCCTCTTCTTCTAACATACTCCCTGGTTTGCCTCCAACGACTTATACTACTATGGTTGATTGCTATTTACCACAAATTCCATCATAGTCACTATATGTTCTATCATGTTCGATCATTGCAATGGCCCTAGCAATATCAGTCAGTACTAAGTCATTCATTTCACCTGGTCTTTGCATTACAAACAAAACTGATACCACAAATCAAAAGAAAAATAAATTACAATAAACCCAAACAAATTAAACTGATTACTTACCAATTTAACTATTATCTATAGATAATACGTGTGTCAACTGTAAGATACAAAGTACACGATTGGCAATAAACACTTCAATTGTTTAGTGGAGCATTCACAGCTATCGTGACAGACTGTAAAATAATAAAATTACGAAATAAACTATAGGTACCAGCTATTGCTTTAAATTTACAGGTGTATGTATGTTTTGGAGACCTGGTTTATTAAATCATTCTTCTTTAATTATTAAATAAATTATGAACCTTTTTTTGTCTACTAAACATACCTAGAAATGCAATTTTGGGTTTTATATTTTCAGTTGGTTGATATTAGCAAATTTTTTCTATAGCTTTTGCTCCTTGAAACATTTTTAAGTCCTGGTCTACACAATGAGTTAAATTACTATCTTACGGTGCACTAGATAAATAATCATTAATTTCTGAGATAAATATTTATAAACCCCAAAAGAAAATTGACTTCTCTGTCGAGGTAGGGTTTTATTTTTCAAGTCGGAAACAAAACTAAATTGTTGTACAACACTTTATATTTAAACGTCAATATTCCGGTTGACAATTCAAGTCTTGATCGGGACGAAACTACAATTAAACATTTAAGTAAGTCAAACGTTCAATTAAACATAAAAAACATGCTACTTACTACTCTGTATTAACAACTACGACCTTACAGTCATATTAGACAATTAGAATAGCTACCATTATAAAATTCAGTTCATCCCTGAAGAGAGGATCAAAATATCCTTAGCTTTCTTTGATACTAAAGTTAGGGTACACCCAAATAACTTCATTTTGGAAATCTACTTGATCAGAACGGTATTTGAATGTTTGGTTTGGTTTAGTGAAATTGTTGCGGTCGCGTGTGACGATGCACAGAAACTCCAATATAAAAGTTTGTTATTTTATGACTTTTGATTTTGGAGCTATCGTGTTCACAGACACACACACACACACATACATAAAAATTTCTAAAAATATGATTTTCGTACTCAGGGGACCCGAAGACGTGATTCCCGCTAAAATTTCGACATCGAAAATTTTGGTCGACAACAATAGTTTCTCTTTTACATATATTTTATATAGGCAAGGGAAAGTAAAAATCACCTCACTTCAAAAATATTTCTGATGAAATTGTTAATGTCCTTAAGACGAATAGTTCAAAAATAGTCACAACAGATGCCAAGTAAACTAAAAAATTATTTTCGAAGGTAAAAGATCCCACATCGAAGATCTATACGCCACGCCTGATTTAGAAAGTGGATTGTCTAACGTATAACAAGGTGTACATTCGGCAAATATCCCAGTGGGTTAAAAAGCAATGTCGCAACACATCTGCGGCATTCGTAATAACAAGGAAACTACCGCCTTATAAAAACATGTCTTGGTAACAGGACCTTGTTTTGATTTCACTAACGTGGCTATTCCAGAACAAGCGTCGAAGAAATCTAAGTTGAATTTCTTTGAAATGTATTATATTAATGATCATAAAAATACCCTGAATTTTAACAGTGACACCGAAGATCTTAGCCACATCTACGATTACCTATTAACCGTAGACAGACAATTCACTTAATTTTTAATTTTTATGTTCTTAACGGCATAATATTGCTTACAGTTGTCAAACTTTCCACAATTTTTAAACGTTTTTCTTAAGTTATTCGATTTTTAATTCTCATGAGATGATATAACAAAGTTCGACGCATTGCTAGTAACTCATAAATCAGCCTCATCTACCGATTTATTTTGAATTGTTTATTTTTTACCTTTAAAAACTACATGCATCAATTTTTACTACACTTTAATAATTCTATAAAACAGTTGTATAATTAAAAGTTTCACCTGCGTATATGAAATGTATACAGTCTTTGTTTGGTGATAATATGAGAATGTTCATTTTAAGTTTTCCACGGAAATTGTTTCGATAGTTATAATGTTTCTACGCTACTTATAAAATGTTCTTTATCTTTAATTGAACTTTTGATTTACTTCAATGTTTAATTACAATTTCTTCTCGATGAACACTTGAATTGTCAGCCGAAATATTGACGTTTAAATATAAATTATTGTAGAACAATTTAATTTTATTTCCGACTTGAAAAATAAAAACCTGCCTCAACAGAGGAATAGTTTTTCTTTTGGGATTTACAAATCTTCATCCAGCTTATACCCAAAAAGTCAGACGTACTGCTTCTCATATCATCATTAGTTTCTTTAATTATGTTAGGAATTTTTCTTTTTTGTTTATTGATAAAGAAGGTTTGATATTATTCTTGAATTAAATCTTCAGAATTAATGTTATTTGGCGGGTTGAGAGGGATTCTGTTTAAAGCATCGGCATTAGTATTTGCTGTGCCCTTTTATAAATGATTTCATAATCATATCCTTCGAGTTTTAGTCTCCACCTTATTAATTTGGAGCTTGCTTCTCTTGGTGAGAATATCCTCTGTAACGGTTCGTGTTCTGTAATTATTTCAAATTGTCTGCCGAATAAGTATGGTCTAAATCATTGGACATACCAAACAATTGTTAGTAATCCTTTTTCGATTGTGATATAATTAGTTTCTGCTTCGTTTAGAGTTATACTCGCATACGCTATCCATAAATCATTTCCAATGGCGCCTTGTGACGAAACAGCTCCAATAGCCGCATTACTTGCTTCAGAAGTTAATATAAAATGTTTGGTAAAATCAGGAGGTTCATTTATTACTAAATCTTTACAGAATTTGAAACATTCAGTATACTTTTGATCTCTTACATCTATCATTTATTGCATCCTTTTTTAATAATTTAGCTAAAGGTTTGGTAATTTTCGCAAAATCCTTTATAAATATTCTGTAATAACCCAACGATCCAATAAAGCCTTTTATCTGTTTAGTATTCTGGGGAGTAGGGTAACTTTTAATTGCTATAATTTTATCGGGGTTTGGATTAACTCCTTGCGTCGTAACTATGTGTCCTAAATATGACACTTCCTTTTTTAAGAACTCCGACTTATTTAACTGGATTTTTAAGTTAGCTTATTCGCAAACTATCAAACATCAACGTCAAGTTCTGTGCGTGTACTTGTAGGCTTGTACCAAAAATAACAATGTCCTCAAAGTAGACTAAACACATGTCATTGTTATGTCCTCGTAGGACACTATTCATTGTTCGTCCAAATGTCCTAGGACTATTCTGTAGTCCAAATGGCATTCTCAAAAATTCTCAATGACCATTATCTGTGTTAAATGTAGTTTTATGAACTTCTCATTCTTTCATCTCGATTTGTTGAGAACTTAAAGCTAAACCCAAAGTCGAAACAAACTGGCCTATCCCCAATTTATCCAGTAAATCATTAATGTTTGGCAAAGGGTATTTATCATATATAATTTTCTCATTTAACCTTCTATAGTCGATTTTTATACACAATATTTTCTTTTTATAAGCATATAGCCCTTTATACAAGTCCAAATAAGGGAGGACCAAAGGGAACTTGAACTTATATTATTTTTTGTTTTAACATTTTCTCTATTTCAGAATGTACCTCTTGTCTATGGACTTCTCAGTATCTATATAATTTAGTATAAATGGGAATTTCATATCCTTATTCCTGATGAAATGCTTTGTATCATTAGTAAACGTTGAAGGTATATAATTTAGGTGAAATATAACAGAATTCAGGTTTTTGAGGCTCTCGATTGATGCTATTTCTTCTGTATTCATATGATTGGTTTTAATATTCGAAATATCGAACTTTAACTTTTCAGTGTTAAAGAAATTTAAATTAGGACTGTGACTGCGATTCTGACTAATTATTATTTGACTTTGAGAAGACTCAGATGTGGCCTTAAACCAGTAACACATAGATTACCATCACGAGGCGTTTACAATACATGTAAACAATTATTGTCAGCTCTTGCTGCTTATTTAAGAATAGTGTATAAATTAATCAATATCTAGTACGATGAACGTTAATGATTGGTATAATTTTAGTTAAACAAGGATTTATAAAAGAACGAATAAAGCTAAATTAAAAATCTATTTAAATACACCTCGTATTTTTACTTTTTAAATGTTGGAAAGTATTTTAGTTAAAACTTTGTTAGCATTGCGTCAGAAATTTTAGAAAATTGTGTCAATGCGCCAAGAACGAACAAGGTTAAAAGCTTTTATACAAAAGTATAAAAGTTAGGCAGACAAGAAATTAACGGGCATGGCACCACTTAAAGCTTATGAAATAATTAACTGGGTTACAATTCAACATGCATAGAGATATTTTCTCGGCGCTTTACTGTCGGCTATGATCTAATCGGGAGGGAAATACGAACAGTCTCATGAGAAAAAATCTGAGGAGCGGGGACAACAGTAATAAAACAGACACACTTGCGCTAGGTGGTGTAAAGTATTTAGTGCTTGTTCGGGTGTGCCTTATTTAATTCTTTTTTGAAAGTAATATGAGCCTCTATTAAAGTTATAAAATATCGGCCTGGCTTCAGACCTGTAGGTTAGAAATCCAAGTTAGTTTGGGATAAACCATTTATTATAAAAACGGTTAACTCTTATTATGTATCATTCTACCCATGGGTTTTAGGTATCCTAAAAATTAAGAGCTAGAAGCGCTTCCCTATTCCAGAGTGTTCTTTTACCTATAAGTGTTTTATATTGTCTTTTGTTCTTTCTTCGCGTATTCCGATCCTGGGTAAGAAGGGCTAGCTTGCGCCAGCATACATTTACCAACTTGCGTGCTATCACCAACTGATCCAGTTTTGTTTGTGTACAAATAACGTAAAGCTAGTTAAAGGACGTTACCCTCTGTTATATATAAATATCAAGGAAATAAATGAATTGACTTAATTGACTTGAAACACCTGTAGTAGCGTTGAATCAAGATTAATTCAGTGGAACATTTTAAGTTTATAATTTTACTCATTTAGGTTAACTGTTTATATCATATTTATGTTTGTACTTTAATTTGTTAGCTTTATTATTACCATTGTCTCAAAAACCTGGGTACCCATTTTGAATATTTGCTGCTTATGCAGTTTCTTTTAAATATTGTAAGTGTCGTTATTGAAATCTAGAGTTAATTTGTTAATTGTCACCATCATTCCATCACTCCCAGTTGTAATAATTAGCTGGATTTTGTAACTAAAGCGTTTCGAACCTAGATTTCACAAGAAAACGTTCTTTGTTCTTAGAATGTAAGTCCTATTGAATTTCTTAACTAATTATTGAATTTGTGTGTGTAGGTGTGTTTTAGTGCAAACCAAAGTTATATAAAGTTGTTCTGGTGCTCAATTTTGGTTATTATTTCACTAATGTAAAATCTTATTTGCAATTGAAGTTATACAGTGCGCGTGCAAAGAATTAGATAGCAATTAAATAATTTTCAGGAACAAAAGTCATAATCCGTTTACTTCTGAGTAAACACAAAGCTTTCCTAAAAATCTAAAGTTTAGTTAGCTGAATTAATAACATACAGGGTGATCAGTTCTGAAAATCTGCCGTTAGCTATTTCATTTCAGGCACATTACGCCCTAAATTTTTACAAGTAATGTAAATAATATTTAAAGCTCCAGTTAGAATCTTACCTTTATTTATATATATACAGAGAGATCATAAATAAGTGAGCATCTTTAGCATTAGAACATTTCCCTTTTTCTGCTTAATCTTGCACTAGAGTGTCTGTCTCTACTTTAAAGGTAGGTCACTACATCCTGATATACAAGGCGTTCGCAAACATCGCCTGATTGCAGTTTTCACTTAAAAATAGCGGCGCTGACCTTTTACGAATTTTGACTTAATTCTACAATGTTTAGCTCCGCAAGTGCTGTCGAACCACACCTCGCTCCATTGTAGTTTTGCCGGTCGCGGTTAAACACTCGTGATTTCTGCCACATGCGTTATTGTCAATTTAGCCTATTACATTACGTTTTAAACATATAAATGCTTGGGCATGGGTAATTTCCGTAACCGCGAGTAACGAAAGATTCGAATTGCTTGTGATCAACATGCAGTACCATAACGAATAGAACTAAGCTAGAGCGACAAGAGAGGGGTATTGTGTTCTTTGAAAATGCTCTCTGAACTTATTTACTGACAATATGTATTCCAAAAACATAATTGTATTTACTTTGAAGTCTCTTTTATAAACAAAACTAATTCATCAAATTATATGGTTATTTTAATTAAACGGATTCCGAACAAAAGCTATTTTTTAAAATATATTCGTTAATTTTTTCGAAATTTAAAAATTTCGATATTTAATCGATTTTAATTCGTTAGTGGGATTTTTGAACACAGCACATAACTGTTTCCGCGCTAGAGATACATTCTGGTATTATTGCATTTTGAGACTTACAGGGTATTCTAATGTTTTGCTAGTTGGATTATTTATTCTTGGTTCCTTATTATTTGTAAAAATTCTGCAGTTCGCGGATTTGGACTTCTAAGAATTTCTTATTTCCTCTTAACTCTTGTGCTCTAAAAATATAATCAATTGACTCTATTTAAGCTATAGATTCTTTCAATTTGCAACCTTCTTTTGAATTTTTCCGAGTGCGCTAATTAAGTTTTAACTTTGTAGATTTATAAAAGAATATAATTTTATTGTTAGCTTTATTACAGTTTGTTTTATAAGATAGGTTACTAACTTAATTAAGACTTGTTACAGACTTATTCTGATCTGCAAATAATAAACTGAAATCATTACCATTTTGATCAGAGGCTAAATTTAACCAATACCTGTATTTAAAATATTTGAATTTGTCAGATTTTGGTAGCGTTCCGCTAATAGCTGACAAAATCTTTATATTTCTTAAGTTGCCGCCGTGGATTTGTTTCTTAGAAACGCGGTTGTTGACAAAAACGGAAGATAGAATTTCTCTTTTTTCTCAAAAGAAATGTAAATAAGTTGGTTGGTTTTTTTAATCGGACAAAGAAAAGACGATAGACGCGTTCCTTTTACATGCGTGTCGATTAACAATCCAATCGTGTCAGAAGTGTGACAGAGAAACCTAAATTCCGAACATCTGATAGGGTTCGGTAACATGTTCTTCAAAAACGGGTACGCATTTGCCGAGTCGTAAAGGCAGTAAAATCCGTCGTGTGCTGGTTCTACGTTAAAAGAAAACCTTCGGTATGTTTAGGGACTCAACATAGTGTCAAATGTTGGAAGACCCGACCTAAGAGATTTAATGGTATATCTATAGGAACTAGTCAGCACGTTTCACGCCGTAGCAGTTTTGTTGAACCTGTGTGGTTCTTCCGCCGACGCGGGAATCTATAAGCCATCACGACTGACCATTTTGGGTAATTCAATAACCCAAACTAAGGTACTCACCTTTGTTATTGTTCTCTGGCTCCTTACTCTTGACCTAAGAAAGGCATAATAACTTGTCTTCCCGTTTAACTGGAAATCAATAATACATATCGTCTGAGGAAATCGTGGACGCATACTTGCTTTGACGGTGTCCAAACATAGACTACTCTAATTTTAGTGCCAGCAGATTTGCTTAGTCCTTCTCCGATCGCTTGAATAAGGCCATACTCGAGGGACGAAGAAGTTATTTTGCAAACTATCTGTAACTGTGTGTACGTAAGCAATTCACTTTAGTTGTCAATAGAGGTCTTGTTAATTAATTGAACTTTTATTTTTGACAGTAGTATAAGCTAATTAAGAATATTTTAATTTTCAGAGGATATGTACTAACTAAAAACCGCGATCAAAATTTATACTAGCCCTTGGTGTTTTGACAAAAAGGAACCACGCAGTAAGTTTAAAAAAGGCCAGGGTTCTGCTCTATCTATTCCTAGAACAGTCCCATACTTTGAGCGGTCTTCTGGAGTAGTGACACCCCGTCTTTTCCAATATCTCGACTTCCTTTTAGCGCGCTGGACGGTACTGGTGTACTTTGTCGGGAACCCACCCTCCTCCAACTAGTTAGCGGCCATCAGTGCTGTCGCTGTGGCGTAAAGCCAAAAGCGCACGTGACAAAAATATAATTGGCGCTCTGACGAGTGGGCCTCGAAACTACCAATAGTTTAGTTGACTTCATCCAGGCCCCAAAGTTACTGAAGGTTTATTAATTTTTGACATGTCTATTTTAGATATACGTCTACACTATAAGATTAAATTAGAGTCTAATTTATTACCTTAAGGTGAGTGTGTCACGAGATCCATGATTCATAATAATAATTTAAACGTTTGAGAATAATTTTATCTTTCAATTAAATTTGTCCTTTTAGTATTGACGTTCCAAAGAAAATTTATTCTCTTCTAGTTATTTATCGTTTCGTGTTTGTGACTTTAGCTCTGATGTTTGGAAAACATTAATTTTTTTATGATTTATTGTTCTGTAGGTTGTCAATTTAATAACTGACGTTTAAAAAAAATCAATTCTTTCTAGTGATTTTGTGTTTCGTAAGTTTGTCAATTTAGCACTGACGATTGGAAAAATAAAATTCCTTTTTCTAGTGATTTATTATTTGGCAGGTTGATCATTTTAACGTTGACGTTTGTGAAAGTCTATTATCAGTTAAGCTGTCATTGTGAGTGACATAATTTTGTTTCTTGTATACAGGTTATTTATTACATACAGGATATTACATAATTACTTGAATATTTTTTGTCATTTTCAAATACTGGATGCTAGTATGGTTTGGATGGGCTTTGCGAATCGACAATGGGTTTTGGCTGCGTTTACTTCGAAGCAAACGAAGTTAAATGTTTCGAATTTGATAAAAATACGAAGTGTTGCACAGAGTGGGTGAGCTTGAACGATGATCAAAATGTCAAGGGGTATGGTGTTTGCTAGAACATGAGAAAAGTAAATTTTGAGGTGTATTGAGAAATAAAATGATTTCCAAGACAATTTATACAGAGTTTACTTTGTTTGGCGAAGTCAAAACCGTCCTGAGGCGTTTTGTTAATAAAGTACGAACAGGTAGCGGGTTTGTGTGCATTTTTATTGCATAACATGCAAGTTGGAATACTATCCATTAACGACGATGTAGATTTTTGACGAGACGAGGTGGATTTGACATCAGTTTTGACTGAGGCCCTTGAACAGAGTTTTGATGTCGATAAGGTTGTGATATTCGAGAGTGTTTTAACATTTTCAGCATGCTTGGCTTCACTTTCTAAAAATGTCATTATTGTGTCTAGTGTTGGAAAACAGGTTTCTGTAGCTGTTTTTTCATAAAATCGAGATGCGAATTGGTTATCAAAACGAGATAGCATAAAGGTTTCAAAAATTGCATTGAAAATATCAAAATTTTGAATAGATTGTAGCGAAGAAAAATGTACATTGTAAGAGTCAACAAATTTGTGAATTGAATTGTCATTTAAACTGTTAATCTTAGATAAATTTAGGAATTCTGTTGCATGATAAGCGATTTCACGTTTTTCGTTTTTGTAACACTTGCAAAGCAGCTCTAAGGCTATTTGATAATTTTCTGATATTAATGGGATATAATCAATTACAGCTAATGGATCTGGATCTAACAAAGTTAGCAAATATTGCAATTTGTCTACATTCGAAAAGTCGTTTCTACTGTCAACCATAGAATTGAATTTTGCGTAGAAAGTTGACCATGTATGGTACTGGCCTGAAAAGTGTTGCATTTTGAGTTTAAGTAAAGCAAAATTGCTATTTTGATGTAAAAGGTTCGAATTTGGCGATATAGATTGCATAGGCATGTCTGAAGTACAGTCGATTGGAGCGATGACTTCTAAGTATAAACAGTTAATTGTAAGAACTGATTCTGTATACAGTTCCTCAGTAAAACCATTTGGCAAAACTTCTAGCGATTTATACACATTTATTTCATCAATAAATGCATCATATTTTGATTTTAGATATGAATTGAGAATTGACATTTTTTTGTGTTCTTTTATTTTAAGTTGTTTTTGTAGGTCTAAGAATACACTTGCGTACCTGCAATTAAACGATTGAATAAGACAAGATTAGTTTTAGGCATTTTGTGGCAATTGTGTTTTATTTAAACAAGTGAAATTGGAATGACAAAGTTGTCTGCAAATTATTTTATGCTTTGAAATAATTTTTTTTTGTATAATTAAATTAAGAGCCGAAACCGCCAAATAATATTTTATGCTAAATCAGGTGTTACACATGAGTATATTAATACAAATAGGACGAAGTTCTTAAATTTTAAGTTTGTGCTTGCAAGTAAAGTTATATTTTATAAATTGATCAGAAACTCGGCGCAATAAAAAGTATAGAATTTCGAGGGATTCTTTCTCTTACTTCTATTCACATAAATATCTGTCCTTTATTGCAATATTGTTGCGGTCACGTAGAACAACTAAGAGTACCTTGAAATATAAAATAACGAAAGTTTATTTGTTGTAAATTAGCTTCCTAATTTAACGAAAAAGACAACATTTAAAACTAAGGATTAAAAAAACATCCGGAATGAAGGAACAAAAGGATGTGCGATATGATATCGAGAATTTAAATTTAGCGGGTTTTCACAGAGCACATTTAGTACGGGACGATTCGATTTATTGACCGTATTTTGGAGCTGGGGTTTATGCTCTAAACGAAATTTAAGTAAAGCGAAGGACCGTGAGTGCACTTATACGACTTAAGTCAATTAAACAAATAAATGAAAAATTTAGAGTTTAAAGGAAAACCACTTCCCTTTCAATTTGATGTGTGCAATCAGGTAAAGCTTGGTCTTCAAGAATTTGTTTTGGAGAGAAAGGACGGGTCTAAGGAATTTAAGGTAGACCCAAACACTATCGGATAAAATACTAAATTGAGTTTTTAAATTAAATTCATGTGTAATCACTGCAAAACTAATAACGAAAAATAATATGAGTATAACGATAAATAAATTGAAAGCGATAAATGAGCAACAACCGTCTGTATTGAGAGCGGATCAAATTTGTAATGTTTAAAGGACGCGAATCGGGATTGCAATTCGAAACGAATGCAACCTATGAAATTAAAAGTCACTAGATTGAATTTTTATATACAAGGCGAATAAGCAAAATTTAATAGCTAATATTTTAATGCTTGAGCCGACACGTAATTTATTTCCAGCTCTAAAACCTTCTTTGTAGTGATATTCTACAAGGCTAGAAAAATAAGTCTAATCAACAATACCGTTATTAGCTTTGATATGGCCAGCAGCAATTGAATTTAGAATCAATTTGAGCATATGACATGCATCTAAGAATACTAGTAACTGTAAATTATTATGAACATAACTTTGGATATTCTAAAATACTATTGAGATAAATTACTCTATTTGGCACATATCTGGTATAGTTATCCATGGTGAAAAGTTGCGATTTATATCAAAATTTGTCCCAAGTTCCTTACACATGGCTACATTAACAGCAGTAACCATCAAAGGTTATACTGTGCACTTGTGCAACTGTGTTTAATAGCGTTTTAATGACGTTTGTTAGTAAACTAGCCCTCTCTTTCCAACAATCATTTAGTGATACTATCATAAACACCAAGGCATTTCTACAATGTGGTAAATTAACAATATCGCTATTAGTGGAGTCTCCGGTTCCTGGCTCAACAAACCCATAAAACTCTTTCCCATCAAAATGTTTATAGTCCCTAATAGACATTTCATCTAGCGTTACGTTAATTACTACTTGTCCTTTTGCAATTTTACCTTTAATGGCAAAACCAACTTGCTTGGTAATATCTGGATCACCATAAACTACTTAAAACCATTTAGTACTGGTATCTGGATGCGGTAAAACATTTTAAAACCATTTTCATCATAATTGTATGCTTTTGTTGAATAAAACTAAAGTTTTGTCGCAAACTCTCTCAGTTCCTGACCAAATTTGGTTTTTTCTCTTGAAGTTTCCTTTGAACAATATTTTTCAAATTATCTGATGTTGATTTCTAATCATCAAAATCCAACACATTAATTTAATAATAGAAACAATTATACTACAATCATGTGAACATGATAATGCAAACTAAATACGAAGTACAATTATTAATACATTTAATTAAGATTAAATTTAAATTTGTTTGTACAACTGACCCAAAGTGATCTAAATTTAATATGCACTATTGTGTTCATGTGATCATAGTAAATACTTAACAGTTCAATTAAGGATTATCAGATGATCTAATTGACATGCAAATAAAAGATTGTAAAGTTAATTATGTTTAAATCAAATCCCTATTTATATATTAATCTTTTTATGGTAATATTATTTCAAATTTTGTCACTGTTCTAATCATGTTTATATTTGAGATAACCTTTTAACTGCATTAAAAACCTGTAATATTCCTTCTGCTTCTTCTGAGAGTAAATCTCTTGATTTTAAATGAGCCAATAAATCAGTTAAAGCTTGAACTTTAGCTCTTAAACGAGCAACTGTATTTTGTAAGGTGCGAATGTGCCTATTATGTCTTAACTTTAATCTCTATTTATTATAACGTTTATGAACTCAACTTGGAGAAGGTAAATCAGGAATTTTGTTTAAGTCTCCTACGTAACACTTATCGCCACTTTGCTTTTCCGTAGTTTGAATCAAGGTGGATGTTGATGGTAAAACATAGCCTGGCTTTGCTGTGTGCGTCTCTGCTTGCCTTTTCATATCACTAAAGAATATACATGTCCTATTAATCAATCAAGATTACCATAACATTTATTTCCTACTTCTGGTTCATCATAATTATTTCGGTTAATAATTTCTCTAGTAGGTACAGCATTAGGCAGTAATCTACGCCGCCTTTATTGAATAAGCATTTGAAAGAAAATTAAGCGAACAGATCCTTGATGATATTTTCAAGTCTGTTACACTCATATTTAGGGCTGTAACCCATTTATTACGATGTTCTATGTTTACTGGAAACCTATATTTGTTATAAATTACAAACTATTGCATTAATACTTACAAATGATGTGGACTGCTACTTATTGTTCTATACAGAATACAAAAGTTTTCATGATTTACAAATGCTGGTTTCAGTGGCAGCTCAATTTAAAATATACACTTATACTAATTAAAAGCATAATTAATACTAATATTTACAACACTACACTTATCAAACAATATACCACTTTTATTATTCTAACAAAAAGCAAAACTGCGCTGTTACAATAACCTATAATTCCAATAATAAACGAATACGATAGAACCGTTTAATCTATCACAAGTTTTGCAGCATATACGCATTAGCACCGTACTATATACATTCTCCACTCGTTTTCACTTGCCCCTTACAATTATCACGAGATTTGTTTTGCACGCAGAGACACCTAGTAATAGAAATGCTATTTAATATTACTTAAGTAGATTTCAAATTTATATAAAACTGTAAAGGAGAAACATTTAAAAAGTTATTATAATTATTATTATTGGTTAAAAGAGGTCTCCAGTATAATGTTAAGCTCGCCAATTTTTGTAGAATTATCATTAGATAAGGAAATTCAGAAGAAAGCTGATTTGTTCTAGACTATAAATACAGGCAAACCAGCAAGTCTAAATTTGAGCCCCCTTGCTTCTCATATACCAAACAAATGCTTCCTTTCCCTAAATATAAATCGCAGAGCCTGCTCTAGATTCAATTTTAACTCTAACAAAGCTGTTGGTCGCACACTCCGTGTAAATCCTGAGAGAAATATTCTTATTCATGGTTTGACTTCCTATTCAAACCATTCTTCATATTAAACATCTTTTGTAAACCTCGGTACCTATGCGAAGCGAAACATAACTACAAACAGCGGTAACAAAATTCAACGGCCTGATTCTCGAATGAGCTATAATCCTACCCCGTAAATAAAACATACACTCATCACCTTGACACCATTGAATAAAACACATCCAACACTTCGAACCGTACACTAAAATAAATTGCATTCTGCGCGTAGCTACAACTGCAGCCATATTCCTTCCACGGTATTGCATTGAACTTTAGAGTATGAAATAATAGACAGAAAATCCTTCCCCTTGCAAGTGTAGATTAAGTTTAGAATAGATTTTGTAAATATTGTACATATATGAGAACGTTTTATAAAAATATATGAATCACAGCGCGAACCTGATTAAATGAATAAATAAGCAGACCTCTTACGATCTTGAGTAAAGCGAAAAGATTAAATCATAAAATAAAAATCTGGTATAAGACAACACATGACACTTCCTCTTACGTATATAGATATGCAAATATGCAAATGATCACAAACGATTAGAACATTATTTATGTTTATTTTTGGAACGATCATTGGAACGGTCACCCCTCCAAGCTACTGGGCACGCAAAACACTGCTTAACTACAGAAACTTTCTCTAATAACCCACTTCAACGCATTTTTTCAGGTAAATTGCTAAATTCATGTACAAGGACATCAAATATATAAGAACCGTAACAAGCTTTAAAAAAATTGTTATAGCAGTTTTCGAGAAAATCGTAAAAGGACTTAAAAATCGCAAGAACGAAGTGACACCTCCCGTCATTTGATTTTAACTAAATTCTTGCCGTATCATGCGTGGAAGCTAGAAAAAAAATTTAAGTTTTCATTTTTTTATCATTTGTAGTTTTTGAGTTATGTTGTTCACAACTAATACTTTAAATACTTTCTGTTACTTGATTTCCAATTAATCTCCTTAGTTTATATAAAAGGGAATTAAGTAGCTAAGAAATATTACTAAGTTTACAAGAAGTCCTTAGAGCTGACTTCAAGAACACCGTGATAAACGAAAACTACTGAAAATATCTAAGAATGCCAGAAATATGGTGGTACTTCCGGTTATTCAATTTTAATCAAACTCTTAGTTTTACACACAAAGGCGATTATGACCCCAAATGTAAATTTTAATTTGTCTAGGACTTTTAATTTCATAGTTATTTTATTAAGAGTTAGCGGTAAATGTACTTCCGGTTACTCGATTTACGATAAATTTTCTAGATGTGAAAAGGGATTAAATCACTAAAAAATTTAATAAGTTTTAGCCGATTTCGAAAATCTTAAAAAGTTAAAAAGTCGCAAGTCAAGTGGCACTTCCGGTTATCCTATTTTAGTGCAATTCTTACAGTCGCGAGCTCGTTTAGATGGAAACCTAAATATAATATTTTGTTGATCTACGACTGGTCGTTTTCGGATTATCGTGTTCACAGGCATACACACACATGCACGCACTCACCCAGAAGCACACATGCGCGCGCATGCACGCCCGTCCACCCCGCTCGCCGCACCTCGCATACATGCAGATCAATTTTCAAAAACATGATTTTTGGACTCTATGGTGGACTCAAAATCTGTATTTTGACTAAAATTTCAACATCGAAAATTTCATAAATGGTAAAAGAAGGTAAAAATAAGCAACAAAACCATCGAAAAATAAATAGTCCTTCCTAAAGCACAAAATGTACAGGCGGTTGTAAAGTTAAACACACAAAAATAGGATCTTAAATATTGTATGCCACAAATGAAAATAAAACAACGTCGCGAGCGCTCAGAACCTTTTGAATCTGTGCAATAATCTATAGAATTTAATTCTGGATCGTAATGAATGATGATGCGATTGCATAACTGCATTTATTTTAAATCGTTTATAACGATCTTTATTGCTTTTTATTTCGATAAGAAGCTCGGGTCTTGTCGTGCTTCGTAATTAGATTCATTTCTATTAACCAATCCAACAGTATTTGTTTTTAATAACGGGGCACTACGTATTACCAGCATGGGATTTTATGGAAAATTTGGAATAAGTTTTTCTGTAAATCATTTGAAATAATTAGCTTTCGCCAACAAATAATTCCAGACACGATACATTTCTATTTTCGTTAAGTTCGTTAAGTAGTACGAAGAGCCCTAATATTTGAGATTGTTTTCAACTTTTGACATTTAAAACTTAATACTCTAGTATTTACTAATGACAATATTTTCTCGCTTTTGAAATTTATGTCTGTTTTTAATTTGCGAGAACTTTTTCATTCACTCGCGGATTTTCTTATTATATATTTATCAGTCATCTATATTTGTTGAAAGACGTCTTCTAGTCGTTTTTGTTTTGGAAATTTCAGTGTTTTAAGCTTTTCTTCATTGTCTTTTGTAACAGTGCTGCCCATGCATCGGGAAATAACTGGCTTTGGTAAATAGCTTTTCGTGGAGTTGAGACAGGAGACAGAGGCCACAGACGGCAGTCCTATAGTGTACCAGTAAGAACTTCGCAGACCTGGTGAAAAGCTCTTTGACCAGATCTCTCTACTTGACAACCATAGCGGTATTCGTGAGTACCGGTCGCTTGTGTTATAAAATCTGGAAGGAGTGTGGAGCGAACTGGGTGTCAACGAGACGGCGATATCAATCGCTAATTCTCCGCCCTAGCCGAAGAATGACCTGAAAAACTGATTGCCGTTAGAGGAGTTAAGCGTCCCTGCTAATCAGGATTCTTCTGTCGACGCCTAGACCCCTAGAATCCGATTTCATTGAGGAGAAAACCACTTTATAAGTGGCGGCCGAAACGAGTACTTCGGAGCCAACCTCAAGGGCCTCGTCGTGCTTTCACAGGGGGTGCCGACTTTGGTTGACTCGAGGGAACACTAGTTTCAATACAGATGGCGAGTTGACGATGTTGTTCTTGAAGGTTATTTAGTTAACCATATAAGCGGCTACAGCTCCACGGAGTGGGCGACGAACGCCTGTATCGGTGCTGGGTTCTGCCTCCTTAAGAATAGGGTAAACGGAAGTCAGCAAAATTTCTGTAGCTACCGCTATATACTTTAGTAGATATTAAGAGGGGTTCTGTGGCAATTTTAAAATTGTCACAGAAGCCTCCCAGTTTCCACAAGATGAAATTGTCACAGAAGCCTTCCAGTTTCCAGTCGAAGAAATTTGTGGGTGGTAAAATGCAGACGTTATAAATTTAACGTAAACAGTAATTTAATTTATGCTCAATAAGAATACAATACAAATGGTTAGGTTAATGTGTTTTATGGCGGTGCATGTCTACAGCTGTGATATAAATTTAAAAGAAATCTGCCAGTACGCGTCTTATAGATGTCATATATATTTAAAATTAGATAGTTATATAAATTTAAGAATTGTATAATAATAATCTAGAAATCTGTAGCATAATAACAATTAAGCAAAGTAATGAAATCATAAATTGAGGATTTGAAAAGCATGCATTTAAAATCAGATGGTTATATAAATTTAAGAATTGCCTATTAATCTAGAAATCTGCCAGTGCGCGTCTTACAGATATCATATAAATTTAGAATGATTATCTGCTGGAAGTTTAGGAATTTGAAGTTCCGATTGAGATGGATTATGCTCACTTTTAATTAACGTATCATAACTCATGTAAATAATAACCCGTGTAACTATGCAGCTTAATATATATGTAAACAAATATTGTTTGATGTTAACGAGGTGAATTTACTGATGTTTGGTTATACATCTGCAGCTATTTAAGTAATAATAATGTAAACGTTTTGAATTTAAAATTAGTAAGGCATATAAATTTAAAAATTGATTGTGGCACTAAAATAACTTGTAAAGTGAATATGTATAATAACCTGCATATTTGATATAAACCTGAATCGTGAAATTGAGTATATTTATTAATTGATAGACGTTTTAAAATTTAAAGTTGCGATTAAAATGTAACTAAGAAGCTTGGTAAATATATATATATATTATAAAATAATAGTCATAAAAATATTTAAATATAAAATTAATGGTTTTGTCGAATAATTTTGGTGATAAACTATTTATTCAATTTACCGAGCTTTCGACATTGTTCCAATGTTTTCTTCAGGGTACTAAATCAGGTATATTATTACAAAATACTTAAAACTAATATAAAACATTACTTTGAAACAAAGTTAACACTTTCAAAGCAGCAATTCACAATAATCACAATAAAAAATATAAATTAAATTTGAAGGATAAACTTTTATTAAATACTAAAATCAACAAATTAATGACAGATATTTTATGACATTAGTTTTTGCGAACTCAATTAAATTATTTAATGAAATATATTAATATACATATATACACAAAATTACAAGCATCCACACATGTATAGACACACACAACACACATACATGTACACACATGCACACACAAACACACACACACACAAACACACACACACACACACACACAAACACACACAAACAAAACCACATACACAAACACTTATATACAGATTAATTTGAAGATTCTTATAACATTTAATTATTATTATGGAGTTGTATGATTTTTATTATTAGCCAAATTAATT
>JAHWXV010154337.1:0-10456 GCA_024586415.1 Phrixothrix hirtus
ATGTCAGTCTGTTCATCAAAAGAATATGCCATATTCACAGGAAAACAAGCAACACCAAATCAACTGTCAAAAAAAATCTGTTGTACTGACATAAACAATTGATCACGCCAACTACATTTTAACGCTCGATGGGACAAGAAATACAAAAATTGGAGGTCAGCTTCGGAAAAACACTTTTTTTTCAGAAACGATGCGAGATAGTGTTTTTTTATAAGAGACAAAAAATGAAGCAAATGAAAGGAGCTCTTCACGGAAAAAATTTCAGTGCCCTCGTAATAGTTATAAAAAATTTCTACTAGAATTTATGTACGGGTGAGGGTAGTTTTCAACCTTCTCGAACACTTTCGAGGTTTTGTGAAAGACAAATATTAAAGCTCCTAGCAAAACGTATGCACCCCAAATCTTGTTCAAATCGGAATATCGGTTCTTAAAATATCTTAAAAAATTTGTTTATTTTTTTAAACTTTGATTTCCTCTAGCGGACAAACGAAGCACTTTTGTATAGAGCTAAATTGGATTCAATCGAATTATTTTTAATCCACAAATACGTGGTAGTTCTATGTCCACGGAATATTAGAACACCTTGTATATGTTGTTTTGTCTACTTTGAGGCAATTACGCGAGCTTGTACAGGAAATGTCAGAAATTATCAAACAATTTTTGTATATCCATTAATTTTGACTAGTGTTTCTGCTTAGAATTTATATAAACGAAAAAACGTATTTTGCATTCTTTTATGGTGGGGCACCATCTCTTAAAGTTGCATTAAGAAGTTATGGAACATCTTACACACACGATATGGCTAGACGTATCTTAAGTACGATATTTCCTAAGAATAAAAGAACAAAAACGAAGCTTAAGAGAAATGCACCTGGGAGTAAAACTTTCTTTCCATATTGTTTATGGTTTAAGTAATAGGGATACATGGAAGTTTAGTTGTAATATTGTAATATTTTATAGATGAGCCTCTTTAAAGTACCAAATTTTCTACACGTAACTGAGACGCCGGCGTAAACTGGATACTGATATTGTAACAAAACTCCCGTTATTTTATTATTTATTCTAATTCTCTAATTTACACTATTATTCAACATGTAGGTGTGCATTTATTTATTCGAAGATTTATTTTAAAGCACGATCTATCTGCTAATGCATTTACATGTCAATATTAATTACAGAACTAAGTATTTAAGCAGAGATTCTTCTATTTATATGTTTACTACAGATTATAACATATACAGGGAAAGTTGAAAAATAATGATTCGTTGAACCTGGCAGTCTGAAGTAGGGCCTGCCTCATCACTAATATATACTGGATAACTCATTACATATGTCGTTACTAAATTTCTGGTACAATATTGCACTAATGTGGAAATGCTGTATAAACTGTATGATTTTAATTAAATCAGGATATAGAATTGTATGCTTTTAAATGAATGACTCTTAACGTTTTGAGTTGAAATTAATTATTTATAACGAGGTTATTAAAAAATGATATTTCCATTTATACAGCCAGTTTTTCAAGAGCATATCTAATAACTGAAAATATTTTAAGGATTGTTGGATTAAATATATGCTAATTTGTATTATTTAAATTCTGAAGCAGGGCAATTTAATTAAGTTACAAAAATGTAGACGCTGTCAAGACAAACTCCAAATAAACGTACTTCAAGTTTTCTGAATAACCATATTATCTACTTGAATCTTAAATATGTTTAGTCAAGTAAGATTGTCAGCTGAAGCGTAAATATTATTCCCAAGTGTATCCTTATTCTAAAAATATATACCCAAGGGTGAGTACACACTTAAAGAGCAAGCTTTGTACAAAACATATTCGAGGGGTTTTTAAATTTAATAAATATGTATGCGATTATGCCTGGTTTTGATTAATATTCTAGAGTTCTTTGTAGTTAGTTAAACAAATCATAATTATACAATTGCATTTTCTAAAACGATCTACGATACTATACTTTCAGAAATTAGCTTTGTCTCAATATTCTCAAAATTAATGACAAGCTTAAATGCAGCTTAAAATGATGCCAAAGCAATATTCTTACGCGAGGTTTGATATGGATCTGTAATTATAAAGTCAAATTCATCTTTCAACTGCTTTCTTGTTAGCCTTCATAACAGCAATTTTAGATAGAAATAATTGCAATCCGCCTTAACACAACTTCAGTTTTATAAAATAGTTGAAATTATCGTAATTTTTCAATAATCAACTTTTCAAGATTATTTGCAAGCTCTTTTCAATTATCAATTCTTTGATATACTTTATAAAATACCACTATATTGATAAATACTTCTATTTGTTATAAAACTTTGCTCAATACGTTAGACCGTGTAAATCTTTAATAATCTATACGCGAAATCATATGCAAGGTAATAATTTTCTTAATATCTACGAGAGTTGCTCTCTTAATGTTGTGCCTAGCTAGGATATAATTGTTATTATTACAATTAAGCATCATCCGTTTGCAAGTTTAACGCAAGCCACAGCATTTTAAAGGGATACGTTTTTAAATTTCGCAACTTGTGAAAAATTATGAAATTCAATATCGAATATTTTCTAGCGGTATTTTTTCTACAACTTCAAATACGGATTAAGTCGGCAAAAGTGTTTTTATGGGATGAAAATGTATTTGGCATTGAGTAATGTTCATTAGCTATGGTAAAACGCTGGTACAACGAATTTCGTTTTGGTCGTGAATTTCTAAATGATGAACATCACGAGGGTCAGCCAAAAATTTCTGTAACTGAGGAAAACGTCAAAATTGTGCAAGGTATGATAGAGGAAGACCGCCATGTTACTATTTGAAGAATTCAAGGAACCCTACTCATTAGTGTGAAATCCATCAATAGAATGTTGCACAATCATCTACATGTACGCTTTGTGCTCGTTGAATACCACACAGTTTATCAGACGTTCAAAAGATAGATCGTATGAATTGGAGCAAATCCATACTCAAACGCTTTTTGGTTTAATATAGTATACAATATTGTGACAGGCGATAAAAGTTTGTTATATTCACATGATTCCGAAAAAAAGTAATACCCAGGTATTCAGGTGTTGCAAAATAAAGTGCCTCCAATAAAGGTTGTATGGGATAAAAGTCGGAATAATAAAATTCTTACCATTTTTTTTAGAATTACTGGGCACGTTGCAACAGTGGCACTTGACGATTAGCGTCGAATGGGATACTACAGGAAGTTTGCCTAAAGTCCTTCAAAAAGTCTACGAAAGGCGATCGAGGAGAAGGTCTGTCCTACATTATGATAATGCTCGTGAACATACTGCCGCTAAAACATTAGCGAATTTAGCCTGAAAAAATGTCGAGTTGATGGGTTCTCCGGCAAACAGTCACGATCTACCACCCAATGATTTCTTTTTATTCCCATAAGTTAGCGATTAGTTTCAGGGCTGCGTTTTAGTTTGGCTGATGAAGCTGTCGTAGCTTTTAAAAACCAAATAAATAATATACCTTTAGAGATGTGGAGAAAATGCAAGGGTCCTTTGCAGTCGCTAGATTCCACACAAATAAAGCGAAGCTTAAAAACAAACTCGAGTGAAGTAAATCCTAGATAGTCTGAAAAAATTCAACCAAGGTCGTGCAAATTTAGTGTACTAGATTGTTTAGTGCCGAAAGTTGGATATACTCAAACGAGCTGGAAACTAAACGATAATCCACTGTTATGATGTTTGTAGGTGAATTGAAAGCGACAAATCTGGTTCTCTCGTGGATATTGCAAAGCATATGATAGTTTATATTTTCGCATTTTTGTCCATGTAATAACCGTAGCTTTAGAAGATAGAAGAACCGCAAACGCCGATTAATACACAATAATTGTTTGCCGAAGATTATCGGTCAAATTAGTAAAAGGCAATCGAAGTCGGTACATCCTCCTTCACCATGAAAGTGCAAATGCACGCACAGCACAAAAACGGTTGAGTTTTTACCTAGGCGTAAAGCCGCGATGATCTTTCGGTTAATTAATCGCTTTGGATTGAAGTAAGTTAGCCGAAGGCCGATTGAACTAATTTTTAGTTCAATAGGCCTTCGGCTAACTTACTTTTAGACGGAAATTCGGAGTAAGTTCAGATTGATTCATTATTACAGCTAATAAGAAGGCAAAGGTTCAATGGTATTACAGAGTTATCTTCAAGCGTATGCGTATATTACCAACTCGGCATATATTATGATCCTGCCTGCAAATTATAGGTTAGTTGTTCGACGTGTAATCCATTTTTAAAAATATATTGAAATTCTTTATACAGATATTTACATACTACACTACGAGTGATTCTATGCTATAGTCTGTACAGTGTTTTGATATGCATACCCAGTATACTGTAGTTTATGCTTTAATTTACTGTGTCATGCAATTTATATCAATGAAAATCATTAAGGATATGTGGGGTCTCTCATTACGTAATTTGAATTAATATTTATAGAATACAGATAGTTAGTTCTATATCGTAGATTAGGAAGGGTAACCGAAAAACGTTCGAAAACCGTTTCGTACTACTTCCAAGGTTTCGACAATGGGTGTCTAATAATGAAAATGTCCTTGTGCATACAAACATCATCTTTATCGATTATTCAGGCTACAACTAATGATAATCGAGAAACACCAAAACACCAATGTTTGTAGCAAAATTTGAATTGGGGGGTAAAGCCCTATTGCAATCCGGAATATTACAAAGGACTGCAGATTTCTGTTTCAAGAGTGCCTCGTAATAAGGCGTCACAAAATACCTATGAATCGGAAAATAGAGAGATTTTCTAGGTGGGGGTTTGAGAACTGAGAATGTTCTGAAGTTTTCTATTTGTAATTGTTGTAATAATATTGCTTTCCTTATCATTTAACCGGAAATTCGGTTGATAAGGTCTTATCAATATATTAATTTAATTTGAACATAGACTATGTGGTGCCCTCTTTGTATAGAGTTATACTTCATGCTGTTTTATTGCAGATTCTTTTGTATTTTGAATTGAGTTAAATATTTCATTTAACATTACAGTTTGATATTCAATTTTTACATTTAATTTCATTTTTAACACTAGATGGCCTTAATGATATTTTAGTTATGAAACTAATTATGTTCTTTACCTCAATGGCTAATATTAAATTGTATTTATTTACATATTTGAAATTACTTCCTTTGATTTCTTATAATCCTTTATTAATTGATTTATCTTTAATTAAGAGAAGGTTTTTATATTTCATAATTTATTGTAATACTGGTTTATCAATTTTATTTATTCAATAAATTCCCTTTTTGATAATTACTTCTACATATGACGTTTTATCAATTCTTACCATTCTTGTTCATTGCCTGTATTAACAATTTGAATATAAAAATTGGAGTTGAATCTAGCAATCAAAGTAAGAGTTGGGGTGAAACATCATAAGGTTAAATTGATGTCCTATTGCCCGTATTCGCCTGGTCTAACACCAAATGACGTCTTTTTTCTGTAAATCAAAAACAAGGTGCGTGGTGAGCATTTTCTTCAGCTAAAGAAGCTGCTCACAAATAGTTTCTGATACCAGCATCAGACTGGAAAAAATAAATTGAAAATTACTTTAAGCATGTGCAAAATTGTATCAAAGCTATCGGAAAATATTTTGAAAAATACTAAGGTCATTTACTGTAAACTGTGTTTTATTAAACTTTCCAGAAGCATTTATAGCAGCTATTATTCACATAAGGTTTGATACCAATGGGGTTTCAAATAATACTAGATGCAAATGTGCCCACAGCGTTACCATGTTTTACATTGTGGACTACCTTTGTCCTTCCTCCTTGGTTCCACCTCTACGTTACGGTGGCTACGTTTCGTTAAATCTAAGTATTTCTTTACCGTATTCAGTGCCTTTAATTCACCATAAAATAAGGGAATATCCGTTTGTTCGAGATTTTAGATTATCTGATTGATACGGGAACTTTTAGGCTCACTACCAGTAAACCGCTACCTCCAGGATCTTTAAGGGTACAAAAAATAATTTTGTTCTCCATATCAAATTTAGCTAATGCTCAAAGATATTTTATAGCAGTGACATTAATCCTCCATTGGTTACCTTGTTCGTAGTAATGAATTGTTGATGATATGATCCTATATATTGTAAATGCCTCTTGATAGGGTAGCCTTGGTGCGTTATGTTGAAATATCGCGAGAATTTTTGGCTATTTCCGCTTAGTATTTGGTATATTAGTTTTTTCAGTTAGATCGATTGAATTAGTATCAGAAGCAAATGAACTTGCTACACCAGTTTAATTAGATGTCTGTATACTTTCTGGTAAAAGGTAAAATTTATATGCTGCCATATCTAGTTCGAATAGATAGATACCTTTTACGTGGTTCAATTATTTGAGCACAGAGATATCATGCTTGTGCAAAATTGCAAAAATAAGGCACTTTCCAGGGATCATTTATATGTGATTACATATCTAGACAGTATAGAATAGATGGATAGTCTTGGTCTAAATAGAATGTAATCAACTCAATTTTAATACCTACTGTTAATTAAATATAAAACCTGCGTTCATCTTACTAGGTAACATACAGCTTCCACTTCAGATGCTTGATATTATGTACGCGGAAAGCATATACCGTGTATTTTAAGTTTTCATATAAAAAGGTCATATGGCCAGAAATTTGAAAAGTTGGGAAACTATAATACCTGGAAATGATGTGCTTTTGAAACAACTGACGTAGTGCGACTATTGCCACTCTTCCGGTGGATGTCACACCATTTTGTTGAAACCAACCGACTTTAACAGCTTAAAGAAGCTTAGTTAGTTCAAAAGTCAAAAATGCTGCAATTACGCCAGCATAGAGGTTTGCCATCACAGATGTTAGTTTTCCGTTACCATTTTCAAAACAATGTAAGTTGATATTACTATGCCACACTGCATAGTCAACCTGACACTTAGAAAATGTGTTATTATTTCATTTTATCAAATAGATACCGTCTTCTGAATATTCATTCCGATCTATTTAAGATTTTGTTAGCCTCAGTGTTACAAAAATAGCTTAAACGTTCAGGTGAGTATGCTAAATCATTATGTGCCTAAATATTATAGACACACATACATAATTTAATGCTTGTATCTCACACTGAATGTTTACTTTATTTTTTACCTAATTTGCTACTTTATTACATTTCGTCAATTAGCTAATCTATTTTATTTAACGACAACTATTTCGACTTAAAATGTATTATGTATAGGATGATTCTTAATTATTTGTCGGTTTCTCTAGTGTTCTAGTCACGATTATTGATCTCTTGACTTGTAATCGGATTTTTGTTGTAATAACTTTAACTAATTCAAATTAAAAGTATTGCTTAGTTTCAATATTGTATCTGTTATGATGCAAAAGTTAGCAGAGTGGGGAGAAGTTTAGGAGCTCGCAACTTATCTTGTATGAATTTCCTGTAAGGGAATATTTGTCGTTCCCAAAATTTATTTTAAATTAATGTTAGTTTATAATACAATTAACTTACTTTAATATTACAAATTCTCGGGAACATGTCTTATTAACTGTTAATTATTAAACAGAAACTAAACTAGAACTAAACCTAAAGCCATATAATCTTACGAATGACTAGCTCTTGCAAAGTACAAGAGCATAAATTATGAACAAACCATTACTTCAGTCTGAAATATAAAGGAAACTATTATATTTACTTTACTGGGTAACCCTATTTTAAACCACCAATAACATTTTTCACATATATTGCGTGTGAATACCGTGATTTATATTATATAGGACTAGAGATTTTTGCTGCCGAATTGTTTAAAAAATTTATTATCACTTTCCCATTATCTCTTTGTACTTTGCATGACGTTTATTACTTAGCGTACATGGTAAACGATATAAAATTGTAATATAATTTTCAAATTAAATAAGTTTGAACAAATTTGAAAAGGTCGTAAGATACGTTGTTTCTTTAAAAATTTGAACAAGATCTGTCAAAAAGCCAAATATAACTATAAAATAAAATGCTGTTTAGAAAGTTGTCATCAGATAATATAACACTTATACCTTAAACATAATAAATCTAAAAAGAATTAATAATAACAAACACTAAAAAGCTCAGAATATATTGTAACGGGCATACAATTACTAAAATTTTATAACAAGTGTTTCCAGTGAGATTATTTTAGTAAAATAATGGTTTGAAAAGATATGAGATTTGTTTTGGATCAGGTGTTCTTTAAGTCGTTGTTTAATTCGTCATAGGTAACTAAGCGCACATGTATTTTAACTACTTTGACAAATAAAGTTACTATATAACAATTTCCAGGTTGAATTTTCAATATTACTAAATACAATATTAACTCCGTTATAACGATCTTGGAAATTGCAAGTATTTTGTTTGTTATAAGCGATCGTTCACTGTATCAATACCATTGAAAATGCACGTTAATTAAATCGGAGTACAGATTTATAGTACAGCTGTACATGTCTGAGGGAATTCTTGACGCGTATTTTAAAACTCCCTTATCAGTCTCTAGATACGTTTGTCTAATGCAACTAAGTAAATTTATTTGCCGTTTTTGTTGATTAATATTCAAAATTAGTTAGTGTTCTCAAATTAAGTTCCTTATAAAAGATCTAATTTACAATAGTTAAGGTATTCGTTTTTCGACCGTTCGTTATAAATGTGTTCGTTAAAAGAAATCGTAAAATCTACGTCAATAAATATAAATCAGTTCGGGCCTTGAGATTTTGTTTTTTATAGTATATAAAAGAAACGGCTACCATATTTTGACAGGACGTCAGCGTTGAGATCATTTTTGAATGTTATCACCAGAGGCACAATAAGCAATTTTGGTTGAAGTTTCACCCCTGGCTTGGGTGGACAAGTTGAGTACCCCGTATTTGGTAATACTCTTGTATTGAAGTACCATCGAAAAGTTGGAATTCTATTAAAATTTGACGTAGTCCGTACTCTGAAGTCGTTTTTCCTAAATGAACTCTGGTCATGAAAGCCCATCCTCGTATAAATATCCTTATATTTGCGTGATGGTGGTAGTGACTTACATGAATGTACCAAATAACTCCAACAATATTTTTATTGTTTTGCACGAGAAACTATTTTTACCTTTATAAATTAATTAATTCGGGAGTTCCATGTTGCTCGGAAAAAGTATTGGTAGAGCCTTAATGCGCTAAATACTGTATCGTCATTCAGGCCTACGTAAAGTTCACGCACTATCAAGTAATTAAATAATGGTATATAAACGTATTTTTAAATTAGATAGGGTGGACATCTAGGTGCATTGAAATACTAATAATGCAGTTGCGTATGAACCCTTTGAAGTTTTAATTACACAGAACGTTTTACAATGAATGAACATTTTTTGACATCAATTGTGAAAGATAATGCCACATAAATGCCTTTCGTTTTCAGATTCACCAACATCTACGTGTGGAGTCTTCGGAACACATCTGTGAATAGGTTGCAGTAAGACACATCTGTGAATAGGTTGCAGCTAAGAAGCTATATGCTTATAAACATTGATATCATACCGGAAATTAAATTTTTATTCACTGCGCCAGCTGGATTTTATATTGAAATAAGTGCAAGGGGCTTAAAATTCGACGCATTAATATTTGGTACAATTCCAATTGACAAAAAGCCTTGGTGACGAACTTCCGAGTTGCTTCTGGGTATTAAATGTTTAGATCTGAAAGGACAGAACGTAGCAAATTGGAAGCATAAGTTAGTTGCTAAGAATGGGCAACAATGTTAAATATAGTAATTCCTAACTATTGCATGACTATTTTGAAAATAAAACGATACAATATTTCTTTTTCTATCAAAATATATTTTTATCATAATTCACACATTTCTGATATATCCTATTTGTTTGAATATCTGGCTAACACAAGTGGTAGTTTGAGTTGCAAACGAACTCCTGATTTTGATAAAGATCGTTTTAAAACGAGCCAAAGAACTCAAGATATTGTTCCAGTTAATCATCGTACTATACTTGCATTCTTTGGAGAAAGTTTAAGGTTAGGCGCATGGAGCGAAAATCATAAACCGATGCGTTTTCATTAACGTCTCTTTACTTAGCTGTCATAGTTCTTGTTCTGACTTGTCACTGATAACGAAAACCTATATTTTTGAATAAATGTCAAGAGCAGAAAGGTAAGGTTGGGCTTCAATGAACATGCAACTTGCCGTGAAAAGACTAATAACTAATCACGTAAGCTTTTTTTGTACGTTTAGTAGAAAATAAAGCGTGTTTTCTAGCATAAATTGCTTTAAAGAAATGCAATCATCACTGTCGAGTTCTATTGCCGACATCTTCGCCACCATGAGGCACCAATTTAACGAAAATATCCGGAAATATTGCACAGTTAAATGCTTATTCACACACCAATACCACAAAAGCGGCGTTTCAAGTGCTCCTTCGGGGAGTTCATTATAGCTATCC
>JAHWXV010154411.1:0-14230 GCA_024586415.1 Phrixothrix hirtus
CCAGTAACTTGGATGGGTGACCGTTACAATTATTGTTTCCAAAATAAACGTGGGCAATAATCTAATAATTTGTGGACACTATTGGCATATGTGCGTAAGAGAATGTCGTATGTTGTTTCACACCAGATTGTTTTTAATTGAATTCTATCTATCGTAATTTATTAAATACTAGGTATGACGGTAATAAATTTTCTCACACAAAGAATCGTGTTTCTTGTTAGGGGCCGTTCAGACGGTACGAACATTTATCGTATTGAACAACAAATTTAACCGTATTCGATTAAATAGTGTGTGCACAAGTTCATCTAAATCTATATGGCACTGCCTTATTCGGTTAAAGTGTTGTTTCGTAATCTGGTTCGAATACGTAACGTCTAAACGGGTCCTTATTGTGATGAAAGTTAAGAAAATACTAATTAGACAACACTAAAAGTACTATGGGAAAGGTATTTCAAAGTTTCGAAATGTTGAACGCCTAATAGACACATTAGGGTGTTTGAATGCTTTATATTCTTTGAGGAAATAGCGATATAGGTGCTATAATGAAGTAAATACCTTATACCTTAACAAAAACTTTAACCCTTTCATTGTCATGAAACCTATATAACTAAAAGAAGATGAAACTTGAAATAAAATTATAATTATGTTAAGAAACCGAAACTCTTACAGAAATTTGGAAATTTTTTCCGTACAAATTCAGCCAATAAAGTTATACAGGGCTTTTCGTTAATGACGTTTTAAACTACAACAGTAGATAGAATACGTTACCATAGAAATGAAGTCCATGAACATGGATCAACAGATACTTCGTTTTCGTATAAACGCTTGTTAAATAATCCCTCAAACACACTGTATAATTTAGTAGACGACGACAATATTTTGCATTTATCGCTAATTTTCACAATAGGCCATCTCTTGCTTTTAAACCTGTATTGAAGCATGGTATTTTATTGACCTACAATTGAAAGTAACCCTATGCCGCAGTTCAACGGCAACTTTTAGTTCATTGCTTTTCACATTCCTTTTATTGGACAAAGTTAATAACCAAGACATTTTGTCTGCAATTTTTTTACTGTTAGCCAACCTCTCGTAAGCGCAGAATCATCAATTTAACAACTGAACCGGATATGAATGCAATGAAAAGAAGTTCAAAGTAATATATTGGTATAAAGTAAATACTTAACCTTGAGATAGGTTTAAATAGGTGCACTTGTTATTTTGAAGTTTTGTAAGAAATAAAAAATCATCATTAAATTAACTGAATGAATTTGAAATACAAAACTAACTAGAAAGAACTAATTGTTAGAGTTTTAGAGTGTTTTAACGTTTACAGTCAGATAAGCTTCAATAACAAAAATATTGGTCACAAATGTACCTTAAAGAATGTGGTGTTTCAGCATGGGATGCTTCAAACATCAATATCTAATTGGTCTTTCATTACTAAAATCTACATTGATGCTAAAATGAACCCCATCTATATTTAGGGAAACATAATAAGGTGTAATTAAAATTGTCTAATAATGATCTGATGAAGAAGATACGAGATCATTCAGAACCAGGGTAAATGACCCTTTATTTTAATCTTACAGCGCCGAAATTAATTGTAGCATGCCTAATGTGAAATTATGTGAACAGCGACTAGAACGACTCGTCGTTGAAGTTTAGCGTGAGTAAACGCGATGCTGGCGTTTGAAAACCTATGCCGTAATCTGAGATAGTGCGGACGCTAGCGGTTGGAGATCAAGTCTGAATAACAAGAAGCTGCAAGGAAGTCGATGCAACGTGTATTAAGAAAAAAGCTTACTGACAGGTTTACGGCATTCGGTGATAAATAGACCACATTACATATGAAACTTGATATCGTAGATAATATAAATTGTTAATCAACTGATTGGAGGGCATCCCTTTGACTTTACTCTGTATATTGAGAATGAAGAAGCTAGGTAGGCCACGGAAAACAAAAAATATAACCTCATTAGGAGCAACTCTTTACTTGACATTTGCCGCTTCATTCGCTAATTTCTCTTTAATAGAATTTGAAAGAGATAGTTTTAAGTATCGCAAACGTAGTGAAAAACTTGAATTAACCCGAGAACATTTTTGGATAATGATTTATTATGACTTTAAGAAAGGTTTAGGTGCGTATAACTGCGAAGAAAATTTGAAATCAACAGTTGGCGATCAGGCCTCTTCCTTGGCTACAATTTACAGACCGTACAAAGAATTCGAACGTGGAAGAACTATAGTTGCTCATCAGAAAGGCGCACGCTCTCCGATTTCCGCTGTAACAGAGGAAGACATTGCTGCCGTGAAAATATTATACAAGCAGATAACAGAATTAGTTACGCCGTGATAGAAGCTCAACTGGGAATTGGATCCTCATCTGTGAAAACAATAATACACTACCACCTTCACCTGAAAAAAGTCGTAAGTTGTTTTGTACCCCATCATCTTACAGATTTTCAAAAAGCAGAACGAGTACGAATTTGCTACGAAACTCACACTGCTTAAGAATGGTGGACACCAAATTTTGTCGAAAATTGTAGCAGGAGATGAAACTTACGTACCATTTGTCGACACGCCAACTCGACAAGACAGCCGCGCATAGATCCATAAAGACGAGGCCACACCAACAATAATCAGAAAGCAGCGAGCAATGAAGGAAGTAATGTACGCTATGTTCTTTAGAAGTACTGGTCTAGTGATTAAGCTAGAGGAGCAGAAGACTGTTACAGCTAAATGGTACGTCGAACACTGTTTGCTGAAAGTGTTTAATAGAGTGCCAATGAAGTGAATTGCGCAACGTCACGACAATGCTTCTTCCAACATTGTAGCGATAACTCGGCAGTATTTGGCTGTAGACAAGGCTCCATACTTACCGGATCCGGCAATGTGCGACTTTAGGCTGTTTTTTGGGCTAACAAAGAACTTACGAGGAAGAAGGTTTCTTTCAGAGTAGGAGATCGATGCTGCTGTTCGGTGTTGTTTCGATAGTATTCCTAAAGCTACTTGGCTTGGAGCATTTAAGCAGTGGAAGGGAAGAGTGGCTAAATGTATTATAGCAGAAGGCAGCTACTTTGAACTTATCTAAAATAAAATTTTGAAAAATTACACTGGTTCTTTTATTCTCTATATTTGGAAGCACCCGGTACATATATCCACGTAATAATAATAAAATCCAATTGGTAAATTACCAGTATCAGTTTTATGCCAAAATCACAATGGTAAATTTGTAAATTGTATAATTTCATTTTATTAACAGTTATTAAAATTCGAAAATCCTAGGTTACGTTTTGTAAAACTTAGGAGCATTTTTCTTAAAAATATTGCTTCAGCTATTCCCACATAAAAGCTAACAAGTCTAAAAATAAACGTTGGCCTCTCTCATCTTCCCCCCTTCAATTTAAAGGAGAAACACTTCGCTTTACTAGTAGTAGAGATCGGAGAGCAAACAAGTTAAGTTGCGTTTCCGTAGTGCGTGTCTTGGCGATACTCAAAGAATACATTTAAAGAGTTACCCATATGACGCATTAGGGGATAAAATTGATAAAAGTTTGATCTATTTCTGCCTAGGGCGAATTTTTAGAAAAAGGGGTCAATTTAAATTTCCTGTCGATTTGGAACGATCTTCGGATCACCAAGTAAATGGTTTATCCGTTATTTAAACTCCACCGATCTATACCCTCGTTCAGTAAACTCTGCTCAGACGAATTAGTCGATCACGTATAGATTCAGGATAAGTTCGCTAATATCATAAATAAAGGACTAACATTTTTTTAAATTTTAACTGTTCATATTATTAAGGTCATTAGTGAAAATATTTTCTTGTTCAATTTAGAATAGTTTAGTTATTAATCACGTAAGGGTCCCTTGATCTAAATATAGAAATTATTATTTCCATTATTTTTTTTTGGGGAGACATGTAAACTGTTAATTGTAATTCACATTCTTTACTTTTCATTATATTCGATCTTTAAGTACAGATATTATTTTTTATATGTAGACTTCTACTGCTGTGCTTATTCATAACGTCCTATCTGAATTTCCTCTAATGTTTTAATTAATGCGATAGTCTAATAATTAAAAATTTTTTATTATGTTGTCTTGTTTCTAAAGTCTTTAATGCATTATTAAAAATTAAATACATTTATTTAATATATTCTGTTAGAACAAATGCTATAAAACTTGAATTATCTTAAAGAAACAACTTGCAGATAGGACCTTTTAAGTAAACAAGGCAGTGTAGTTATAATAACACATGCTTTCTTTCAGGAACTAGTTAATTTTTAAATGAATCACCAATTTAGATAGTTTGTCGGAATTTTACCTGATTGAAGGGGAACCCAGCGGAGTGCATCGAAAAAGCTACCTTACTGTAAGTGTGCATTAATACAATCCTCGATTTAAAGATTTGGAGATCGATCGGTTTCTTTGTTTCACCGGCATCTATAACAACGGGATTTTGGACTATTACCTTCCCGTTATTGTTCAAAACAAAGTGACACCCTTATTTGCGACTATTTCACAAATTTTAGAACACCTACTTAAAATCCCCGAATGATAGCTTAATCGGATTCAACCCATTCTATTCTTCGATGTGGTGGTCGTAGCAAACCAGCTAATTCAGGGGAATTACTAATTTTAATAACCTCAGGGGCGCAGGGCTCAATTACGAACGTTATAAAGCTTAATCAATTGACTGCCTAAAATCTCGGAAATTTTTGTTCATAGAAAACTTCGGATGCTTTTCTAAGGTAGAGCACTGTCACCATCATGACAATTTAGGTTTCGTGCGAAATTTTTTGTGTCATTACAGACAAAAATCTCGAAACAATTTTGAGAAGAAACTATAAATCATTCTCGGTGTCTTGTGGCACTACTCGCCATCGGTATAGCTTATAATCGATTTTGGAAAGCCTGATTGATTTATAAACTATTGGAAATTATTATACCTATTTCGTTAGTAAAACCAATTTGGACGTTGTCAACAGATCTGTTTTTCCAAGAACGAGTTGCTTCTCCTTTATCAACAGAAAAGAAGGGTAGAGGGCCTGCTTCGAGGATTACCACTACCACCAATTTATTCAATGCATTCGTATGCGATATACCAAGACTGACTCATTTCCCAAACGCCCAATTACGGCTGTTCGCAGATGATAATGCTGAATTAAAATTTGGACGAAATCTATTACTTGCTCTAATTACCTTACCAAAAAATTTAAATTTGTTGTATAAATACTTTAAGTTGGGAAAAGGGAAAATTAACAACAGTAAAATAGCAATTATGAAGTTCACAAGCAAAACGGGTAAAATAAGAACGTTCACATTTTGAGAAACATTTAAAAATTAAAAGTTCGATACATAACTTAGTTACACGTACCTACGACTTTGAATTATTGTATAAAAAATGTACCAAGCGGTGTACAGGTTTTGTAAAGGAAAATGTTCATAAACATTCGTACAGGTTAGGTCATCATAGTGCTCATCATTTAACAATAAAAAGGCAAGTGATATATAGTACCCTGCTACCATCATTAGTACAGGCGTCAGTCAGCTAAGGAAATTATAATTGTGACACACAACAAATTCTTGGGAGATATTAAGCAGAATCATGTACCAAACCAATAATGATGTCCGTAGGGAGCCTTTGAACATATGTAAATTCCTAATATCCGTTGCTAAAATTTAATAGAAAGGTTTAGAACCCATTCAGAAAATGTGCATCGAAATTAATTATTTATTCAGTACTGAAAATTATATTGACTTTTCCTTTCTTGATTTAAAAGAAAGAGGCGCAACATATCCATCGATATAGAAGTCAACCCTAAATTGAAGGAGATAACAAGGACGCCAATAAAAATATAAATATGCTGACCAAACATTTGCTTTCGAAGCGCTTCATTACAGCATCGAACTGGATTCCTCGTGAACCAGTTGTAATAACAATTGTTATCACCCTGGCCTGATCTGATTTTGGCTTATGTTTCAATATAAAATCATACCGTGACATAAAAATGAATTCTTCATATTTTACTAGTTAATCTTTATGTATATTCTTTCTTAATATAAATATTCAAGTTTCTCTGAATATAAAATTTAAAAGTTTGATACCATTAAAACAAGAATAGTTATTAAACTTCTATTTTATCAAACTAGCTTCGACTAGATATAGTAAGTCTTTAAATAATTCCCTAAGCTATTAAGAAACATGGATTACGTGCATAAGGTACAGATAGCAAAATTTAATTTAACTAGGATTTAAGACATTCAGCTTATGAAACCTAAAAGAGAAATAAATAAAAAATTTCAAAGTTAGTAGATTAGTTTCATTGGAATTCAGGCACGTATTACGAAGAGCTGTCTTTTAAGACTTTTTAGTTTTTAAAATTCCTATAGACTTTGTGTGTAGCTTTTGAAAATGAAGTGAACTGGTACTACTATTCAATTATATATTAAGATAAATTTGTCATTTTAAATTTGTTTACAGAGGTATCAAAATTGCCAGTAATGATCAACTTCTGAAATACAAAAAAGGATTGGTTTCCTCATTTACAACCTAGGATATGTAAAATAAGGTAACGTAAAATACGAGGGCTATAGATCTATGGAAAAAGAAACAATTTGAAAATGGAGATATTTTTTATTCAACCTATTCCATTTTTAAAGCAATACGCTTAGAACAGTAATCCTGCAACTTCTGTAAGTTTCATCGAAATAAACATTTCTCTTTGATTCTATTATATTGTCTTAAGAAGAAAGTTTACACCTTTTCAAGCATTGTTTAATTTGAGGGAACAGATAACAGTCCGAGAGAGCCAGATCTACTGTATACCCCCTATCTTGAAGCAGTTCGAACTTTAAGTTATCAATCGTATTCAATGCAATTTGCGACATGTGTGCAGACGTATTATCCAGTAAAAATAAAATACCATTGATCAATTTATGACGCTTTTTTGCATAATTGTTTTTCGAAAAGTGGAATAGTATTCTTTAGATATTTCTTCGCACTTTTTTGTCTTTTTCCAAGTAATCAACCATGATTATTCCACGAGGACCCCAAAAAACTGAAGAAACACTTTTCCCGCAATTTATGCATACAAAACTTCTTGGGTCTTGAAGAACCGAATAGTCCCCATTCGTTAGACTATTGGTGGTCACAGCAATGTAGCTAGATTTCACTAATTGCAATAATAAAGTTTAAGAAATCAGCATCTTTATCCTGGATCTGGGCTCCCACAGGGAACTACAGATCGTTAAGAACGTCATTTAAAACTTTTGGTCACAAGAAACAGACCTTACATGACTCCGTCAATTGCAGTACATTCGATGGGAGATGCAGGTCGTCGAATATCTTTGTCATCTGTTCATCGTCGAATGAAATCTTATGAACTGCATTCGTATCGTCCATTTTTGTGACTTCCTCTGACCCCACTTCACCATTCCTGCAGACTAGAATGGAGCAACGAAAGAGCGAGTGGGGCATAGAAATGGCATCAAGCTGTGTTAAGTGACGAGGGTGAATTTTGTTTGTGGGTCGACAACGATCGTAGGAGGTTTAGGTGGACGCATGGAGAACGCAACGCAGCCCTCACAGTAGGATTGATGATATGATGTGCAATACATTATGGTATCAAATCACATTTGCCGTTCATTGATGGCAAAGTAACGCAATCGATTACATTCGCAATATTCTAGAGCCTATTGCACTACCATATCTTCAGCGGTTGAAAAATTATATTCTCCGAGAAGACAACGCGTGCCCACGTACGGCACGAGCTATAATGCTTTTTGGAGGAAGTAACATTGTCGTCCACGGTCGCCTAGTGTGTCACCCATTGAGTATGTATGGAATGTAATCGGTAGGCGGCTGAATTATTTACCACACGCTCCAGATGACGCACCATTTTTGACTGCGCATTTAGAAAGATTGGAATGAGATACCTTGACGAACTTCGAAAGTAGTACATTATTACCTATTCCAAGATTTACATTTTAAACACAAAATTATTAGAAATAATTGATAATAATAGAATTCGGTATGAATTCAAAGTTCGTAAACAAAAATTAATTGTCAACATCTTATAAAATAAAACCATTCCAGCAATTATAGATAAATAAGAATCAAATTCTTAAGAAAGATAACAGGAAAATATTACTTAGAATTATAAATAAATATTTAAGTACAATGTACTGTGAAATCAAAATGGCAATAAAGTATTTTTGAATATGTGATGACTGTCGACATCTAGTGGTAGAAAAATGATATATTAGTGAACACAAACAAAACTCTGTATTATAAAGAGATAAAGACGTTTTGCGACCATAAAGGGCGCAGATGGAGTTGTTTTCTCAGCTTACACTGTGGATATAGGAGGTTCGAAGTTAGCTGTCAAACTAGTGGGACTGCGTTCAGGAACATCCTTGTAACAGTGAAACAAGAGGAAGTCGTAGTTGAGAGCGCCACTTCGTTTGGAGACGTTAGGTTCTAGAAAGGGAGAAGTGAAGAACGAAGACACCACTTCGAAACCGTTTAGCGGAAAAACAGTGAAGTGCTTACTATGTAGATGGTGAATCGTATATTATTGGGTATATACTTAGATTAGGTTAATCGTAAACTCACAATTATGATGAATGCGTGCCTTACTCATTCTTAGTAATTTACTGAAAGAAAATAATGGTTACTTATTCTAGAATCCTTATTGCTATGAAATAATAAGATCTGAATTCGATATTTCACTGTAATGAATAATTTGTAATGTCAGAAGTGCAATTCGCTAAACGCATATCAATAAATTTAAATACAGGTATATGTTACGGTAATTCAAGACATATGTTTAACTATAACTAAATTAGAGGACCCCTGGGTTTCTAATATTTATATTTGCACTAAATTGAACAATAAACTCAGTCTTCAAATCGTGGCCTTAACTAAATAATTGAACTTATTAAAAGTTCGGTATACTATTTACAAAATTATCTCAAATGTCTATTTTTAATTTGGCCGAAATACTTACTCCAGTGGAGTTTATAAGAAAGGCTTTGAAGATTACGTGAATGGTAAAGTCAAAGTAGAAGAACGTCACTTACTTGTGGTCTGAGGACTCTGAAGCTCTCAAAATAAGTAGGGAACAGTGCTGCCTCTGGTTCTATATTATATCTTATCTTATTTGTACTACACAGTTCCATCCTAAACCCTTGTACAGCAAACGAATGTGGGAAGACAATAATTGACTCAATTCCAATTCGCCTTTGTGCGTCAATGTGCCGAGTTTCTTAAAAATTCTGTCATTTACGAAATTTAAACTTGGGTAACTCTTCTGTCCTGGAATTTAAATTAAACTTTGGCACCGCCCCTTTTACTTTATTAATCTCTAGCTTGAACTAACTCAGAAACACTTCTTTCGGAACGCGGGGAGATAGCGGGAATCGTTAGTAATTATTTTTTGAAATACTCGAGTTTCGAAGGTTATTGCATGTCTATGCCTTTGCTGACGTAATAGTTTTTAAAATACCCTTGTTATATTGCATTATAAGAAAATCCCAATGAACTTTTATTTTATAACAAAGAAAGAATTTAAAGATTTAATTAAGAATATTCTTGAATATTTAATCTTATTGCTAATATCATTGAAATGTTGACAAGATATTACCAAATATGCTCAAAAATATGCATACATTACTATATACCGGGTGTCTCTAAATAATTTATTATTGTATGTAAAACTTAAGGTGCGCTTACAGTATGTAGTTATAATTACTTATTAAAAGATGCCGTAAAATGTTTGAAACTTTTGAAAATATTAATAGAGCAGGTCATACTGCCTATACGGTTCTTTGCCTTAGTTAATCGAATTACCTGTAAAAATCCTTAGTTATATTATGTGACATCAAGAACCCTTATTCTGATATTACATAATATAAATAATCCTTTAGTAACCCCCTTGGCGATGCTCACATTGTGATGTGTTTCCATCCTTCAAACTTAATTACGGTTGTGATAATTAGTGTTTGTTCTGTGATGACTAAGTTTGTCAGAAGCTCAAAGCGTAAACACGTCAAGTGTTCGGTTAATTTGACGCATCACTAACGAAAGAGGCTATTTTCATTTTATTTTGCTATAAACAATTGTTTTAAATAAAAAACTGCATTAAAAATGTATAAAACTGTTCAAAATGCAAAAATGCAGACACATGTAAATTATAAAATATTCATTTGCTAAAATTTTATAATACAAAGGAAAAATTCAATGTTAACAGTTGGAACTTGTTTAAACAAATAACATCTAATTTTCTTAAAAGAACCGTTATTAAAAATGTAACATTCTAGGAATTTAAATCAAATGCGAGCCAAAGCCAGGTATACAGGTGGCAATAAATTTGTAGGATGAACTGATAAAAGTTCAATTTCACACATACTCAAAATTGAACCTTATTTCATTAATTAATTAATAATTAAACGCATTCGATTTAAAATCAACCTATTATAAACAAATAAATGTATTCTGTTCATAGTCAAGTAAGAAAATGTCGTTAAAAATAACTGAAAGATAATAAATTCAAAATTTTAATAATCTTAAAAATCCTAAAATATAATAAAATTCAAAAACAGCTGAACCCTTGGTCCGATTAAAGCTGGCTAGTTTCAAAATTCTCGTTAACAAGAAATACAACCTTTAGGCCGAGAAAAAAGTCAAAAACTCAAAATTTGAAGTTACCTCATTTCGACGATAACGTATATAAGCAAGCATTTCAAACCGAAATATTCAGAAATAGTCATCTAACTGCCCTGAGTAGTTGACTGTCTCGTTTGAGAAAACATAAACAATTTCATATTGTTATTAGCCGACCGCAATTTGTAAAAGATAGTGTTACATACACTCACTGCTTCGTAATTTCAATCAGGAACAAAAAATTCCGATGCACTCGTATGAAACCATTACACTAAACGCTAAAAACAATTCCGAAGTGAATTACTTGTTTAACTCATTGATTTATATGACACATCGATGGGATGTAATGAAAGCCACCTATATGACACTGGCTTTTTTAACTCTGGTATGTATGTGTATAAAACTATATGACATCTCTGGTATGTACCTGCATCCAAACAATTACCGAAAACTAGTCTTCATTGATCACAGACAAACACCCACTAAACGCTAAAAATTATGCAATACACTGAACAAACCGCTTACTAAAGTAGTGAATTCACTATCATTAAAATTAAATAAATAATTTGAACCGAAGTGTAAACGTATTCGCATTAAACTGGAAATTGGCGTCTTAAAACTAATCCTGAGACTCGACTGCGCATCACACTTAGAGTACACTTGTTAAGTCATAAGCGGGTCCAAAAATCAGCTGTTTGCGACACTGAACAATTATTTAAAAGCGATAAAACTAGCGTTCCTGTAAATACATGTTTCTGTAAATATTAGTTGTAAGAAAGCTGCCTGTATATAATTCTTCTTGGCTGGTTAAATAATAAATATAATTAATTTTTGGTATAATCAGGTATAATCATAAAAATAGAGCCTTAAGCTTAAAAATAATAAGCCCAACTCAATTTTAAAATTGGTAAAGATACAGAACTGAGTGAATTAATAATAACAATAACAGAAACTGCAGTGTCAAGCGTAACAAAACCTAAAACTTACAAATTTAATTCAAACTGACAATTAAAAGGAAATTAAAAATAAGTAAACAGTCATTAAGTGCACAGGTATCAAAAATATGACAAATTATCCTACAGTGTACATTGAATCAAAACTCGTAAAACAAAAGCATGCAGGATAAACATACGAGGTAGAATCAAAATGTAAAAGTTAGTCAACTTAACATTGCTGTACGTTAATAAATTCTGTTCATAGTTCGCCAGTGAATTAAATAGGTCGTATGAGACGACCCTTACTCACCTCTGACTGAGATCTACCTTCCCGGTAAAAATATTAAGTGGCAGCTGCCGTCAAAGAGACAATCATCCGAAGCAGTGGTTGCAACACAACTTAGTCCTTTTCAGATGCTATAACAGGTTGACCTTCATCTCATATAGTTTTCACCATGTTCAAGGGCCTCGTATCTGAAGCACAGTGATCTATAGATATTTTCCTTTACAAACAGTGTTTGTCGACCTTTAAGGACACCGATTCAAAATTTTTTAACCGAACACACATTTAAGAAAGATATAAATAAATTCATCCCCAGGTCCTAAAGACATCATAACAGTCTAAGGATCATTTTATTCGTAGCGGATATATTATTATTCATCCACGCACCTCTAAAACTAGTTCAAGATACATTAAAATGCCATATAATTAACTAAACAATAGCTTACCGCTAAAATTCACATTCCCTCCGTAACACAAAGAACACATACCTGACATAAAGCACGCTGCACGTTTGTTTAGTTAGATTGCACGTGTGATCATAAAATAATGTTAGATAGTAGATGCACGTCTCATGCAACCTTAGACCTAAGTGTGTAAATAGAAATTGTATAAAATATGAATTTTAATGCTTTGAAACTAAATATTTTAAAGCACTATTCGAATCTAATTGAACTTATAGTTATACATATGTAAATAAATAAGACAACAAACGATATCGTGAGATTAACGCATTAAATAAATCATAACGAGGGAACTACGATTACTCCCGTAACTAAAGTATCTGTGACAATATACAATATACACGCAGACCCTAAATAATATTTAAAGTCCTATCTAGACCCCCGAAGCCAATTGAAACCGCTGGTCAAGGAAATATTTGGTGTAACTGTTGTAGGTAGTCAGTTGTCAAAAAAAATACTTCTCGGTTGGTCTCCTCTTCGTTTGGATTAAGTCGAAGTCTGATTAGGATATAAACAAAACAGAGTAAAGAACAAATAGGGCGCCAGTCGTTCACTTTAAGAATCCCAAAAAACACACGAACGACAAGATGTCCTTTTATAATAAGGTTACTTACAACCAGAACTCAGGCATCTGGATCAGCAGACCTAAGAAAACCCAAAGAAAAGTAAATTAGGAAAAAAAAGGAGGTTCGATGAAATTATAACAAGATAACTTATCAAGTAATTAGGTATTTATTCAAGTACCCCAGGATATTATTCATCAGTAATAATAGCATTAATTATCAACAAGTAGAAGAACAAAAATGAAGTAAATAATGACAGAGAATTTATGACAATCAATAGGATATCTGAAATGCTTTTTAAAGGTTAAAGCTAACATGTAATTATTCGACGGTACCTCGTATATAGCGAGTACAGTACAACACCAACTAGATCATAAATAGTTTAACATCAGCATATAAATTAGTTAGACTAGAACTATCTATCAAATGACATAAAAGGATAAGATATGTTAACATAAAAGTAAATGCAAAGAGTTGAAAAAAATTTTAATGTTTATCAAAAGAGTAATTATAATAACAGCGTCAGTTTCATTTACCAATAACAGTCAAGCTGTAAAATGAGTAGGTTATGAACCCGAGTTAAATAAAAGAAATACACACAATTATACGCTATCCAATTATGTAAAAGTGACTTCAAGAAAAAAACCAGTTAAAAAAAACTAAGTAGTTTTTATCGTTGTAATCAAATTAACAACGCTTGTTTTTACATTACGGTAACTACAGTCCGTTAGTATCTTAATTAAAAAATAAAACATTTTGAGTTACGTATTAAACGTGAATAACTAGCAAGAATCTCATACCTTTCCTCTAGAGAAATTTATACCTATGCCGCCTAAAGTAAACGAGTGTACCTCGTATATGACCAAAGAATTTACTGTCTATATAATTTAAAGCCGAAAAGTAAAGTAAGTTTTTTTTCCCATATTCTGCGATCATTGAAAATCTATTACATGTTCATCAAGATGATTCGAAAATTAAATTTAGTAAGCAAAACAAAGCGACGCAATTATTTTACATTTAATATAAAATTAGTTTAAGTAGGCAGCAAACGCCGATTGACACAGAATGTAAATTTTATACGTAATTTGAAAATTAAAACGAACTAAACATGCTATTGACGCTTATCAGTACCGACACATGTGCTCACAAGAACTTGCAGCTGTCGGACAAGTTAAAAACATCACCTTCGCAACTTATACGACGTGACATAAAATAAGACTTTCTACGACCTTTAAGATTTCCATACGTCGGTCAGCATCCCATACGTATCCGGAGTTTAATGTAACGCCAATCAGCACCTCATCCCTTTTGTAATTAGC